>JANSTU010036033.1:0-11487 GCA_027564075.1 Bolitophila hybrida
GTATCGACGCTCCAAATTTGCTGGCTCTCTTAGATTTCAATGTCCCGTTCAGAACGACACGTTCACATGTCTTCCTATGTTTGAGGAGGCATAGCGCTAACTATGGACTTGCTGAGCCTATAAATAGAATGTTAAAAATGTATACAGAGGGGTATTTCATATTTACACAAAGGAAAGGTTGTGGTACAGTGTTTTTGTTGTGTTTGTGTGTATATTACCCTCTACAGTACACTTTCTTTGTATTCGACTTTGCCATTTATCTCCAAAAGTTTTCTGGACCATTGGTTAATTCAATGGTTTCCAGCACTTATTCTTCTTATGCAATTGAATATAGTACGCACACATCCCGCAACAATGGTCGCATTCCTAATAATTATATCTCCTGTAATTATTCATGCAAATGCACTCAGTGCACGTGTACATTTACATGTACAATTGCACACACACACAACTTATATATATTGTGTCATACATTATTGACCCGTATATTCTGGGGGCATAATAACATACATTTATGGCTTATATAACACATTAAAGGGTTCGTATTGCATAAATTACATCGCACTATATACATACATATTTTATATATATGTATTATGTATATTTATGTTTAAAACGTTGCGTAATAATGCATGTAGATTATAGTAAACAATTACATATACACTATACACATAATAATTGTTCACTGCAAATACAAACTATATGGAGCTTGATATTATATACTCGACGATATGACATCTGAACGCACATATACATATAATATATAAACTTATAAATCAATATGATTTGCTTCCGTAATAATAATGCTGAACTCAGCAATTGCGGGCAAATGTACACGGTGGTGGTATATGTGCCGCTGTACTTTATATAGACAAATACACTCGAGGCTCGCGAGCCCTATATGGTCGTCGTCGGACGAAGGATAATCGCAATTTGTCAAACTAATTATACTTGATTCACGTTTATGCTGCTTGTAGAGGGCGGACATATAGAGTGCGCTCTGGGTTTTGAATAACAGAATAAAGTGAATGGCAGATTCAATATATAGACCTGGACTATGTATATCCATGATTAAGTTATTATCGACAGACACATATCCGGATTGCACCAAGTGCGATAAGCTATAAGGCTGTCATCGTTAATTTAATTTATTTCCGTAAATCGATTAACGCTTTATAATTTAATTATATTTACAGGTGTAAGGAGCCCGGCAGATACCAGGACAATCTTCCGCCTACGGATGTTATAATTTGCTTCCACAATGAGGCCTGGACCGTGCTGCTGAGAACAGTACATTCAGTGTTGGATCGATCGCCGGCTGATCTCATTGGACACGTTATTCTTGTAGATGATTTTTCAGATATGCGTAAGACTTACCCGAGAATAACAATGTTTATATAGTAAATAATTTAATGGTTTTGTTTTCTTTGTTATTTAGCACATACGAAAAAGCAGCTTGAAGACTATTTTGAGGCATATCCAAAGGTGAAAATCGTGCGAGCCGCCAAACGTGAGGGTCTCATTCGTGCTCGTTTGCTGGGAGCCAGACATGCATCATCACCTGTTCTCACCTATTTAGATTCACATTGCGAATGCACCACTGGTAAGAAGACATAACTATTTATTATAATATAAAATGGTTTAAGCATTTCTTGCAATTATTTTTTTGTTAGTATATTAACATAATTGATAAAAAAAATTGCAATATATATACTTTTAGCATTTTATTTAAATTCAAAGTGATATTTCTTGTATATTCTTATTTAACACAAATTACATTTATATCTCCCTCCCTAGCTTACATAATACACACAAGCAGATAATTTACCCGTTTTTAATGTAATTGAAAATGAAATCTCTTTTCAAATAATATCAACAAAACGGGCACGCTCATTTGGCTCGCATCTCTCGCGCAAACAAATCCATCCATCATAATATTACTTTCTAAAACTCAAATTAATCATCATCCGCGGTACTCGCGGGCGTATATCACTTAATTTACCATTTACATATTTTATATATCCATACAAAAAAAAACAAGAAAAACCAACCCTCTGCCATTGCGTCCCGCGTCGCGTTGGTCGAACCAAATGATATAACCGAACCACATCTTTTTCTAAAGCTTTATACCATATATGTAGAATGTGTATATATATTTACATGTACTTTTTAGGTTGGCTGGAACCGCTGCTCGACCGTATTGCTCGGAATTCTACGACCGTTGTGTGTCCCGTCATAGACGTTATTGATGATACCACCATGGAGTATCACTGGCGAGACTCAGGTGGTGTCAATGTCGGTGGTTTCGACTGGAGCTTACAATTTAACTGGCATGCCGTGCCGGAACGAGAGCGCAAGCGACACAAGGTAACGAACTATTTTGCTATACTATAATATTTACATTTATATTGCTATATGTGATTTTGTATATGTGTGTTTCTACGAGTATAACACGAAATAACTTATTTTACGTAATACACGCATACATAAATTATTTATCGGTGACATGAATAAATTGTAGGGTATAAATTGCTTAAGGGATCATATCTATATGTAACCCAGTGAGGCTTATAGTGATTATGAAGAAGAGATCACTATTATACAAATAATTGAGTATAGCTTATGGCTACTTGACCTTTAATAGCCTAAAGCTATATATTTTTATAAGTTTTATTATTATTAAATTAATTTTCTATATTAAATATATCAAAAATGAAGCGATTATTATATTCATTAGATTTTTTTATTTTTATAATAAATTAAAATGTTTTTTTTTAAAATGGTAAACTAATGGAAATAAAGAACTTTTGACGTCTGATCATCACCGGTATATTATACCATTATAAGACTGGCGCCAAAGTTTAATAGATGTTTTAAGCCACTAATTTATAGAGGTCATCACTCGCCAACATCAGCTGTTCTACATTAGCGGCCTAATCGGTTGCTACACGCTAGATCTTTAGATTTAACGTCGACTCGGGTTTACTGCAGTCTGGATAGTGGGACAGCATTTGCGAAGCTTTCCATAAAGGGCTGATTGATTGATTTTTGATTTTTTTATTATAATTTTTAATATTCATATTTAAATACAAAAACTTACATACCTATAACCATGAACTTGGCCTAGCATATTCCTACAACCGGACCAATTAACCGCCAATTCACTACTCCTAGTCAACAAAGATCAGAAACAGCGCCGTTCCTTCATTGAGCTTTGGGTCTACCTGGCCTTCTTCTTCCTTCCGGTTTCGGTTTACTGTTTAACAGTATACCAGGAACACGGATAATCTTCCATCCGCAGTACATGACTCAACCATCGCAGTCTTACGACTTTGATGCATTTAATTATATCCTTATTGTGGTACAAATGCTTTTTTTTCGAAGACTAGTAACTTGAGTCTTCGAGTCTTACGAGTCTTCGAAATAAAACCAAAAAAAAAACACCTGTATATGTAATTCTCCTTCTTACTTCTTCTCCGATATTGACGCTTCCACTGACTAGTAATCCAACCAAACCAACATTTAGCGTTTAAAATTAGCTTTAATTCGGTTTTAATTCACAATACGTAGCTAATCAACAAAAAAATCTATTGTAACAATTTTGCAATATTTCAGTTTTAATAACCAAATTAAATTCGAATTAAAGCCGATTTTGGACGGATTTTAATAGCTAGCTAAAATTAAAGTAAATTATCGAGAATTAAAACTAGCTAAATGTATACAAAATTAATATATAAATTCCATTGATCCCTATTGACGTTGGAGTCGAACAGTCTCAGATTCGTTCGTTTTGACAGCTGAGTCGAGCGCCAGACGACGCTGAGCATCGCAAAGGCTGAGCGGGTTTTGCTGATTCGGGCACAGATGTCAATGTCTGTGCCTCCATCAACAGTTAACAAGCTTGCGAGGTAGCAGAATATATCAACAATCTCAACGGGTTCACCGTGCTAAATCGCTGTTCGGTCGACTGTATCGAAAGCTTTTTCGAAGTCGACGAACATTGCTGAGCGGGTTTTGCTGATTCGGGCACTGATGTCAATGTCTGTGCCTCCATCAACAGTTAACAAGCTTCCGAGGTAGCAGAATTGATCAACAATCTCAACTGGTTCACCGTGCTAAATCGCTGTTCGGTCGACTGTATCGAAAGCTTTTTCGAAGTTAATTGTTCCATAACGATCCTTAGGGTATTTATGTTGTCGATGCACCAATACCCTGTTTGGAACACTGCTTGTTGGCGAGGCAGGGTTCCATCGATAACTGTAATAACGCCTAATAAGCTGATTTTGAGCTGCCGACGCTCTATAATAAGACGCCAGGACTCGTCTGAAACCCAGTGTTCCCGTCTGCGGTGCCGACGACTTACTCCCCACTGCTGCGGAAAGCATCAAATACTTTCCCACCTTCCAGACAGTGGTTGATTGCTGTTAACCTGAGCTGCCCTAGCCCGCAGTTCTCTGCAGAACCGTTGCTTGACCTCAGGGATTTTTAGTCTAGCAACGTCTAGGAAGTAGCAATCGATTGACAGCTGCCGTTCGCATCCTGAGAGTGGCCACCATAAGGTGGTGGTCGCTCCCAACGTCTGCTCCGTGCCTGTTCCTCACGTCAAGTAGACACTTTCGCCACCTTTTGGGGATGGCGAAGTGGTCTGGTTCTCCGTCTCGCCGTCAGGGGAGCCACATGAGACTTTGGGCAGGTCTTGTGGGGGAATAAAAAAAAAAGTAGATTATTCTTAATTTTCTAATAGTTTTTTAGGTTCAACTAGAAGAGAATTTAATCTTTCTCGCCAATTAGGAAAAATCGTTAAAATGAAAAGCCGAGAAATAGCGCGTCACAGTCAAAGACAAATTAAAATTGAACTAAAATGCTAAATGCAGCTTTGCTCAAGTCGGCGCAGCCAGCTCATATATACCGTTATAATACATAATTTTATCCCTACCATAACTCCATAAAGACCTTCCACGATCGATCCGAGCGATCCTGCTCGACGCATGCTAACTATTTCTTCTGTAAGTTCGAAAATATTTCGAATTTGCTTCCGAAATTTTAGGGACACATTCTTGGATAGTGTAGGAAGACATCGATTTTTTGAAGCGTCTAAAGCAGGCCCCCCCCAGATGATGTATGAGAGACATATTTATATATCGTCTATTACGAAATATGTTTTTGTTGGCTTTAATTAAAATTTTATTCGTATATTAAACAACTCCGCTTTTTATTTAGCTGCAGTTTGGATATGCTAACAATATATTACCGGCATTTTTGACAACCGTATCGACAGTTAGCTTTATTTCAGTTACAGTTTGCTTTATTTCAGCTTCAGGTGGTTATTATTAAGTTTTAAGTACCTTTGAAAACTGGAAATATAAATAATAAAAAAATATCTCCCTTCCTCTTTTTTGCTCTTTATTCAATGCTTTATAAAAAAAAAGGTAAAATTATGCGCCATTTTGTTCGATAATCGATTGAGTTGGTGCCATGAGAGTTGACATCGATTTTTATGTTTTTTTTTTACTGGAGATTAAAAATAGATTCATTACGACAACCCCAAACGCAAAAAGTCATGAGTTTTATCCATTAACAATATTCAACGAATAAAGCTTCATATTTTGTGGTACCAACGCGGTGTGATCTACTGAGAGCTGTTAAAACCGAATGAAACGATCACTATCGGACCCAACTAATGCGTTTGAGCCGCGCACTGAAGCAAAAACGACCGAAATACGAAGACAGGCACTCGCATATTGCAATACCGTTCAAGACCTAATTTGAAACGCTGAAATATGAAGTACTAGCCACCGCCGTATTCCGCCGTATTATATAATTTTATCTCTGTACATTAGATTTGACAATGGCATGACATATGACATATTTCTGGACATTTTATTGTATATAATTTATAAGACATAAATATATTAGTATATTTTAGTTTTTGTTTAAAAATAATTTACTAATAGTAAATAAATAAATTTAATTATACTGTCAAATGCCTGCTTAAAAGTCCATGTAGTTTGCTACAAGCATACCAAAGCCCGAACATTTCAAAGAATAGCTTACACTTATCGTACACAACATCATCATCAAAGAAACTTAACATAGAAAACAATTAAAACAAATGTTTTTCTTTAAAAAAAACACAAACTTTTCATAAAGAAAAACTCAGGAAAATGTAGCGAATCATTGCACGCAAACTTTGCGCGCCAACAACAAAATAACGACAAAAGAGATTATTACCAGAACATGTCACGGAGCACAAATGCACGCGCGATAAGAAAAAAATATATATTAAATTTTACGAAAAATGAGTTTAACAACAAAAAACGCACCTACACACCGCGAAAAACAACATATTGCGCTGTACAGAGCATAAGCTTTTAAGACAAAGAAAAACTTTCCCAAGAAGTGTTTGATGTTTTCTATACACACAAACATTCATGCGTCCTAAGAAAAATAATACATACAACATCTCTCTCTGTGTTAAAGGAAAAATAGGAGACTCCTCTATACGTGTGTAGGAGAATAATATGCCAGAATGCAGCATCACGAACGCGAGTGAAATTGTTTTTCCAAATGAATATTTAAAGTGCATGTTTTTTCGTACGTTTGTGTGGGAGTGTGTGCCAGCACGCTCGCACAGGGTGGCCATCATTTATTTATTTACACGTGCTTCCACAGTGCATTGTTCATCATAAAGTAAAAATTGGATTTTATGAGGGCACACAGCGGGAAAGCACGATCGAACACGCGCTCGGAATTTCCCTGTCGCACCGGAAAAATAATATGGAAGGAACATGTACACAATGGAATGTAAAATTGTATCGCGTGAATTTGCGTATTTATGTCATTTTATATACATTTTTGTGCGAGCGTCTTCTTTGTACAGTGAAAATATACATGTATACGTTTATTGCCTAGATAATATGTCAGGGAAATTACAAAAGCGAGTGGGTGTATGTTATTATTATGACATACTCATAGTGAAATTGTTCAGTTCCACATGCTGCTCGGGTGCTTTATGAAGCGCAAGTGCTTGCACATGAAATTGTGTCATTAAATGGGGTAAAACGCATATAAAAAGAAATATTTTGTATTATTTTCTATGTAACTTTTCAAGCAGCTTTTGCTATTGCAAAGCTAACCGGATCTGACAGAAAACAATTACATTTTCATATTAGTATAAACTGCCGTGGAATTGCTAAACGAATGGAATATTTGTACGAACTTCAAATAGAGAGCTAAGCTATAAATTGAGAAATACAAAGTTCGAGTATAGATATAACAGAGAGTTAGAGTATCGATCCGCAGCCAGACGTTCGTATATTTTCAAAAGGTTTTTGATTAAAATAAAATGAGCAAAGCACTAATGGAAAAAGAGACTTAAAAATTTCAAGAGCTTATAATCCGGGAACAGATTGATTTGTATGTTCTTTGTGTATAATTTAAAATATTTCTTTTGACCGCCACTGAAGAAATGATACTAACATTACTCAGCATGGATCCGCTAATGATTGTAGGAAGAGGAATTACGGGATTAAAACTATACGCTGTTTCTTGAGCTTGTCTGATACCAAATAGTGGATCAAATATGGACTAATACACATTTAATACTTTTTACTGAATTTCGGAATCAATAAAATTCTGTAATGGTATATAATGCGGATAAATCAGCTAAATTATCGAGCACGAAACTCCTTCTAATCGTATACAACGATTGGCCGAATATCCATTGTTTTCATTCGTTGTTACGAAAGTATTATGTGTTTCTCTCTTTAAACATTGAAAGTGATGTACTATACAATAATATATTATTATAAAAAAAACATTTTTATTTAATAATAGTGTTTGCAAAAGAATATTGCCTGTAACGGGCATGATTAATCCAAGGGGTGCTGGTCCCACCCAACAACTAACTACAGCAAAATCTAAATGATTTCCCCAATGTCAAGCAAAGCATAAAAGGAAAGACATCCTTGAAATTCCCAAAACATCTCATAACGAAAACAATAACGGAAAATATGTCATCGTATCGCACTCTGACCCGGAAAAATTCTGAGTAAAGTTTCTCCGAGGATTCAAATTATTATTTTATCACAGCGTATGGCACATACTCCGCGATATACGTTTCTCCTATTGTATCAACCTATTTTGATTGGATATGTGCAGAGTGACCACTTCCCAATAATTATTGCCCCACTCGTACGAAATCACAATGAACTCAGAATGAAAAGATGGAAGCTTAACGATGCTAACTGGACACTTTTTCAAAACCTGTTTACTGCCAAGTATGTGATATGACAGATACTCTTAAATGCAGCTAACCAGTCCATACCAAGAGCCAAGAATGAGTCGCACAGATCTTCCGTTTCTTGGTGGTCAGACACCGTCGCAAAGTGTATAACATAATGAAAAATGACACTAGCAAGATTCACTCGGCAACCGACTGAACAACCAGCAAAAGCTAGACTTACAAAACGTATAGCCAAGAAAACCTCATAGGAAAATTGTATTGCAAACAAAACGAAAAAAACGCCAACTACTCAGAATCTGGAAACAAATTCACAAATTAGCCGGAAAAAAGAACACAATACAAATCCTATACATACTTATAGCAATGGAAATATTACGGACACAAGCCAAGTGAAATCGCCGTAACTTTGGGACACCACTTTAAAACCATGTGAAGTTCAGATAATTACATTCAAAACATCAAACAAATAAAACTGCATGCAGCGCAAGAAACTGCATTATACAATCCCAACTACGAACCACACAACAAGCTCACGATGCTAGAACTGGAATTTGCCTTGCGAACTTGCGAAGTATCTTCACTATCTTCTCCATTTATGCTGATGACATCAGAATATATTTCAAAACAAAAGCAAAAGATAATGCACAACAGGTTCTCCAAATCAGTTACCTGACAGACAGATGACAGAAGATTCCAGTTTTCTGAAATAAAGACGATTATGGTACACTTGTAGACTCCGAAAACCACTACAAGCACCAATCTTTACCCTTAATGGCATACCAATCAGTAGATTAATAGAACATAAATGTTTGGTTCTTAATTGGACCGCCGACTCAACCTTGGACTACGATGCAATTGTATACAGCTCAGCGAAACCCACCACACTGACAAAAATAGAAACGATTCACAATTATGGTTTAAGACTATCAACTGGAGAACGTGTCCCATAATCAGCCTACTTGTTAAGGCATCAAAATAACCTCTCAATATCTGAAGGGATAAGGAGACTAATACTACACTCATCTAAATTAACTAGCCTGCCGAACCATTCATTCCATGCAGGACTATTACAAAACACCACATAGAAATATGTTCAACAAACCTCGATCAACACCGCAATTTCTAAGCTATTTTGGATGTGGTGGAGCAGCAGCCAAAAATCAGCACCCAACTTGGCGTCTCACACTCTAAAGTGTTCAGAGTTTTGCTAAAAGACGGATAACATCCGAATCAGTTTACACCCTTCCAAGAACTATTGCCCGCTGATTGTCCATTGCGAGCCAACTTTTGTCTTGAATTGTTGCAACGAGCAAATCGAAATGCTTTTGGGGTTGATTTGACTTTATTGAATTTACACAGGATGGTGTGACGAATTTTCATAAACATACACCGATTCAGCGTCAATGTGTGGGCTGGTGTGCTCGAAAATTCTTTAGTTGGGCTCAAAATTCTTCCGCCTCTGGATGTCCTGATTCAAACAATACCGGAGATCTTGGAGGATCATCCGATCGCCGAAGGACAACGTCTGGTCTATCAACAGGATGGTGCGCCAGCCCACTTGTATTGGCTCAACAATATTTTTGCTGGACGGTCCCATCCCATGCCCTCTAGGATCACTCGATTTGTATTTGTGGAGTGGAATGAAGGACCATGTATATTTTGTGGAGTTGCACACGCGTGAACAATTACTAGGAACTTGATCAAAGTCGAAGAGTTTTTCAACTATTTTCCATTTCCCAATTGTTTTGACTTTCTTTATTTTTTTTCTTATACCCCACGACTCCGCTAAGCAAACAAATAATAAATAATATTTATGAAAGGTCTCGGTGACGCCTTTCTAACAAGCCATACATTTTCTCATTGAAGTCCTTATCGGTAAAAAATATCGGACAATCGATTTTTTATATTAATTCGAACACAACACCTATTGGCTAACTTTGGCCATTTCTGGCCAATCTGGTCAATTAGTCGCAATAGAGGTTCGAATTAATTAGGCCGCTCATAGTATATGAGCCGGTAATCCGTGCTTAGTCACCATTGACCATTCGCCGGCCTTCGACCAAGACCGTTTACGCTTGACAATGTCGTAAATGATCCACTTTTCATTACAATCACCATCCGCTTCAAAAATGGGTAGATTTTGTTACGATTCAGCAGCGATTCACAAATAGAAATTCTGTTCATTAGATTTTTTTCGACAGTTTTTTTTGTTGTATGGCAATGAGTGAGGACGGTTCCATGTCTATGATGGTTATATGCCAACTTTTACCATACATTATTTTTACGACATCAGCGGTAAATTATCGTTCGCTGTGTTTAGGATCTCGGGTGTCGTGCGAAACAATCAGCATTTTACAAAGAACATTAGAATAGCGAAAATTTTGGCGTTCACCATATTGACGCGAAGTTCCAATATTGAACAGCCTAATACTCGTATTACGTTGAAAAAGGCGATTCTGTCGGTCGGTTAATTTGATTTGGTTTCCGGATCAATTATGTTTTAACCTCCATTTTCTAAACTAGGTTGATTTAGTAGCTAGTATTCTGTTAAATAGTCAAAAAATACAGTCAGTCGTCTCAAAATAATGCTCTGGCTAAAACCAGGAGGTCAGAAAGAGAAGTATTGGAATGCATCTATCAACCTTTAAGGAGATTATGTTTTTGTCAAAAAAAAATGTTAGTTGACCTGAACACTTTTTGACTGACCGAATACCACACACAAATATATGAAAAAACACCTTTTACATACTTCATGATATTTTCTTTTTTATAAGTTAAAGTAAAATACATTTTATTTTTTGTATTCTATAATTTTCGAAGAAATTGTTTTTACCGGTGAATTTTCGTTTCCGACGAATTGTTTTTCAGTATATATAATTTTTCTACAAAACAACATAAACTATTTTTATCTAAAACAATTTCAATACATTCACACAGAGCTCAGCTGAACCTGTATGGTCGCCCACAATGGCCGGTGGACTCTTCTCGATCGATCGCAAGTTCTTTGAACGTCTGGGCACATACGACTCGGGTTTTGATATCTGGGGTGGTGAAAACTTGGAGCTGTCATTTAAGTCCTGGATGTGCGGCGGTACACTTGAAATCGTACCATGTTCACACGTCGGCCATATCTTCCGGAAAAGGTCACCATATAAGGTAATATATAAATATATAATATTTCTTATCTATTAATTTTAGATGTACACATTGTGAAGACAACGTGGTTTAGTATAATGTAGTAT
>JANSTU010036044.1:0-11487 GCA_027564075.1 Bolitophila hybrida
CCAGCGACTACTACCTGTTCGCAGACCTGAAAAAAATGCTCGCCGGAAAGAAATTTGGCTCGAATGAAGAGGTGATCTCTGAAACTGAAGCTTATTTTGAGGCCAAAGACAAATCGTTTCACAAAAAAGGTGTCGAACTGCTAGAGCGGCGTTGGACTGATTGTATCACTCTTGAAGGAATTTATGTTGATGAATAAGATCGAATTTTGCCAAAAAAAAGTGTTTTTCTTCGTGATAGGACTTATTGAGTGATGTGATATTTAATATCCTTTTGTTGACCATCATCACCAATTTTGAGTTTGAATACCCATTTGCTTCCGATTGTTTTTCTATCTTCTGGTAATTCATCCATGAGTCTTTAATAAGTCCAATTTCTCCATCATTGCATTTTACCAATTATCCTTTTCTTTAATGTGCATATCTTTTATATGACATGTAGGTCCATTAATTGAATTTGCAACGTTGCTAAGCGTGTTTGGTGGACACCTTATGTTTATTCTTGATGAATGCTTTGTGAATATCCTTCTTTTTCTGTTGAATTTGGAATTGATTCTTAATTTTGATGTGTGCATCTTCTTCATCAGGTAACTCCTCATCAGATACATGAAAAAATCAAAATAAAATAAAAAATAAAAACAATTAATTTCTGCAAAATATTTTAAAATACTATTTTCATAATTCATGGTTGTGCTCTTAAATATTACCTAAAAATGTAGTATCATTGAGAGACATTCACTACGAGTCCTATGATAATTTTTCGCAAAGATGACGCATTTTCAAAAGCATTGAGAGATTTCCAATGAGCTCGAAGTTTTATTCGCAAATGTAAAAGAGGCTTCGTCGAGACAATTATCCTGCAAAAATAAAAATTAATTTTAACAATAAATAATTATTTTTTTTTATAAACGTATTAAGTAGCTGATGCACACATGCGATAGCTGAGCGAAGCGAACTATTGGCAAATTTAGAGGTTATATGTAGCTTGTGCTGGCACTGGCGATGACGACCGATGTGGTTTCTCTACAAATAACTTTAAGTAATGAAAAACATAATTAATTGTTATTTAATATATACGCTAATAAAACTTTGATTTAAAACTTACCGGTGACGAAAAGTAATTTACCCAATACTGCATTTTTTTCGCAAATGGCAAATTGTTATGCTGCTTTCAGAAAACACTTGTTGCTATCTCCCTTTCAGCTCGTTTCATAAAATAGCGCAAAGTTAATTCCGTGCGCACAGAGAATTCTCGCAATGTTCACGATTTGAGTTTCATATTGAGAATTTGTCTAGTTTCTTAGTTTAAGTACGCTGTGTGAAGTAAGCGAGAAAACTCAAATTGAATTTTACGATTAAACGATTTGAGATTTATAATGATAATTTTGCGTGTTAAGTAAAATCACGCTGCGTGATAGATGGTACTTTTTGGAAAGACATCCTTTTAAAATCAATACAATGTATTGCCGTATAAGATCAACTAGCCGAGTTCACATAACCTCAATTTTCTATGCAATATCACACGTTACATATTTATCAAGTAGCCCGGACTCTTATATATTTCAACAATGTCTTAAACGAATTTCAGGAGACTATCCATTCTAAACTTACAAACAAAAGACTGATATGTAAAAAAAAATATGATTTTAATATATTTTTATTATTTTTTAAAAAACTTTGAAACAATATGTCCTTTTTTATTATTTTTATTATAAAAATGTGTATTTCTTGCTGTAGTGGTTATTTAGATATGGATTTTATTTTACAAGAGACTTTTCTTATGAGCCCACATTTTAAAAAATCCGTCAGCTACTTCGGAGTTTATCTTGTATTTGCACTACGTATTTCAAACATCCGAACATTTTCAAACGGCCGTAGTGGAATTTTGTTTTTTTTTTGTTAAATCGGGCGATCTTGCGGGCCAGAACGCCGCCTTCAGAATATCGGTTGTGCCTCGCGCAGTGTGTGCCGTTGCCCCGTCCTGTTGGAATTACATGTCCTCCAGTCATAATTCGTCCAATTGCAACAGAAAAAACTCGGTTAACATGGCCTTATATCGAAAAAAATGGCCCGATGACTCCTCCAGCGTGAACAGCGCACCATGCAGTCACTTTGGGCGGGTGTAATGGCTCCTTGTGCATCAGTGGTGGATTGTCAGTGCCCCAGAAGTGATTGTTTTGCTTGTTCGCGTACCCGCTGAGCTGGAAATGAGCATCACCGTTCATTATGATTTTGGTTGAAAAATCGTCCTCGAGATTGAAGATAGCTTGGGCGTAGGTTACACGCGTTTGGCGGTCAACAGGCAGCAGCTGATGCTGATGGTCTTTGACCAAAATTGGCTTTAGGGACGACCGTCTGATGGCTAATTGCGAGGCACGTTGTCTAGTCGATGTTTCCGGCTACAGCTCGACATCCTCGGCAACAGCGGCGATATTCTTAGCAGAACGGACGCTCCGGGGCCGGCCACTCTTGGCAACGTCTCGTGTGGTCGGTGTCGGACGTCAGGGGTATCAGCGACGGAATTCGCGCTGCGCCAAAACCACAGACGAATTGTTACGCAAAAAAATAGACATTATTATATTTGGCCCACGTTGTATAAACGTACAATAAACCAAATAATAACAATCATCAAATTCATAGTTTTTGGACGTGAATACAACCGAATGTGACATTTTATTGACCCCCTATTTGATGTAGTAATAAACGAAATTTAGAGAGTATTTTCAATACCTGAACTCCGAAAGGGTCATAAAAAATAACACTGGAATAATAATATGTACTATTTAACAGTGTGGTAATTAGTAATTATGTGATCTAAACGAATACCGTTAGTTCAAAAATAGTCTCGCACTCTTTCTCTCTCTCAAATTTGTAGGTATATATTTATAACATATTTATTATATACTCGGATAATAACATCGTTTTTATAAAATCAAGAATCTTGTGTTTATTTTTTTATAAATATCAAATAAAATACAAATAATTATTTTCAATGCTTTATTGAACATAGTTATAATGATCCGATTTTCCGACGGATAACTTCTGCCCATTTTGACTGTAATTTCATAATTCCACGATTATAGAAATCCTTAGTTACATGTTTACCTTTGTCGTAGTAAAACTGTTAAATATGCAGTATTTTCTCTTTATTTTGCTTCATTTTGATACGCAATAACTCGATGCTGACTTAACTAAAGACAAAACTGTCAAATAATTAGTTGAAGTACGTGAAAACACGGCTTTCGTTTGTTAGTTCAAAAAAAATCTCGAACTCTTTCTCTCTCTGAAATTTTAGTGTATAGTGCTTTTGTGTATGTATGTGTGTATTTATAACATATTTATCATTGTTTTTATAAACCCAAGAACTTGTTTTTTTAATATAAAATAAAATACATATAAATAATAAAAGGATGCATGCATATTATTATTTATATAAAACACACATTTTACATAAGTACATTCTTGGCGTGCTCATTTCAACAACAATAAAAACAGTCAAAGTCTGCCTACATTCCGCCGCATTCATCCCTACTAGCCAGCAGGAGCGCCTCCCCTCGTACGCCGCTGTGCGTGATAGATGTCCCGTTTCTCTCAATTCTGACTATCATCGTCATCATGCGATGGCCAAGCGAAAGGGATGCAGGGCACACACACATACAACAAACACAATCGAGCGCGCCAAAGAAACTATTCGATAGAAGCACACTATATATTTTAATATATATAGATATTATAGTGTTGTCCCGCTCACCCTATTTCTAAGATGCGAATTTGTGTCGGCCAACGTGCATGCGTTTTGAATTTCGTCCGTAAACACACATACACAATAATCTGCAACGAAATATACCTGTGTGTGCGTGAGAGCCGTGCGTCTTTGCTATGTATGCGTGTGTGTGTGTGTGTGTGTGCAGAAGATGAAGTGGAGGAAGCAGCGATCATAGACGAACCAGCGCGTACCGCATGCCACCACCACCATCACCATGCTTTCAAGTTTCGAGCTCGCTCTCTGTTTGTGTGTGTGCCGCTATTCTTGTCGTTGTATTGGTGCGCAGTGGTCGCCGTCGTCGTCTCACAGAAGAGAATAGAAGATTAACATTTCGCTGTGTTAAACTGTTAAGAGTTTCGCTCGAGTCCAGTTCCAAGTTGCATGGATATCGTATCGCGCGTAGAATTTATTCCGTTTGTTTTACCATAGACAATTTTGTGAGGGCCACTCGCATTTGACTCCGAAAAGTCAAAGGAAGTAGACGTGTGTGTGTTCGTTCTTGTCGCTATTTTAGAATTAATTATATTTGTATACGATTTTACAAAAACACACAAAATACCGCTTATAGTTTTTACAGTGAATAAAGTGCTTCTTTTCTGTTTTATCATTTATTATCCGTGAATAATATTCAAAAAATACCGGTGCAAATACACAGTGCGCTCATGTAAACTAATACGGTTTTTTACGTGATTTTATATATTTTTTTATAGTTTTTCGATTTTATTCGTCGGAATTATAACTGCTGTATATCGAATAACAGTTTGACAAATGCGAGCGCATAGTGTGATAAATGTAAGTGCGTACAAAAACATATAATGACCAGTAACGGGGGGACTCTTCACGGGCTCCCCCAAAGCGCACGGGCGCCCAATAGTTGTGTCCAATGTGGATTAATCCTGGACAGTGCGGACTCGCTTCAAGTGCACATGCACTATCATATCGAAGCCGATGCGATGAATCGCTGGGGAAGCCAATCAGCGGGTCAAAACCCAACGACGGCTTCGAACTCCCCAACAGATTCGGAAAATAACAATCATCCGAAACAACATCAGCATCATGCTCACAACATAAAGGGAGGCTCTCCACCGCATCATAACACAATATCAGCGGCTGCGGACTCAAGCGACAATCAGCCCGCCACACCACAACCATCGGTACTTGGCAACGAACCGCGACTTCCAATTGCCGCTTACGCAAGTACCGGTCCAGGATCACCCTTTCAACACCTGCCTCCGACTAGTGCGTCTGAAATGCATTATCCCAGCTATATGCACGGTTACGAACAGTTTTATCATCCACACAACGTTGAATATGGTCTGCCACCAGTTCATTTTATAAACCAGCATCAATCCCAGCATCAGCAGTCCGCACCTCCTCATCATCCAGAGTACAAATCAGTGCCTTCGTCAAGATTTCATCCGTATATGAACAATCAGCAGCATCAGCAGCAGCAGCAGCAGCAGCCACAAGGCAACATCACCGAAAGCCCGCGTATCGTGAGCTCTTCCAGTCCGAACCAGAACCATCAAATGCTTTCATCAGTTACGGCACCCACACAACAACTAAACCCCCCACCAGGTCACCCGACTCCATCACCATCCCCTAAACAATGTGACAAATGTGGAATGGTTTGTGAAACTGAATGTCAGCTAAGTGAACATCACGCGACCGTACACGGTTCAGTACGCTCTGATGCCGGTTCACTTAATCGCTCCGGATCCGGAGACGAACCTGAGCTTACCAATTTTGCATACACACCGTTTATCAAAGAGGAACCACCATGCGACATTCTAGATCTTGACTCACAGAAAATGGTCTACTCACCAAACGACGGAAGTCAACAGGGACCACTACCACCAATGCACTCTTTGCATCCTCTTACCCGACCCGGTTCGATGCTGTGGCCTCCCTCGGATCACCATTTGTCCATGATGATGCCACTAGGACATTCACAAGATCTTAAGTCACCACCATCTTCTATGTACGGTATAAAACAAGAATACCAGCAAAGCATGCCCGTTAAGCAAGAGTACTCGCCATCACAGTCCATAAAAATGGAATATAACAACCAGCAGCAGCAACAACAACAACTCTCACAGCATCAGCATGAATCCAAAACTGCACAGTACAACAACGAAGTTACCAATAGTCTTGGTACAGCAAATAGCCCATCAGAATTTCCGAGTACAACAACACCACAGGAGAATAACAGCAGTCAGTTTCGAACATTCGAAGCAGCCACCTCATCGCTACCTTCCACTGCTCCGGTAGTCAAGAGTTCATCATGGAAATCGAACGAAGCCCGTCGACCGAAGACCTACAATTGTACAGCATGCAATAAGTGGTTCACGAGCTCAGGTCATCTGAAGCGTCATTACAATACCACGTTACATAAGAATGCAGTTAAATCTAGCGGTCAGCCAGATCCGGCTACAATGCCCATAAGCATTCATCACCATCCAACTAGAGATCAAAACCAAAAACATCACCATCGCGGCAGTCCGGCACAGGCTGCACCGCCTATACCGCCCGAACCAGCGCGGACGCCCGAATATATGCCACAATACACACCGCCGTCACCGTTGGGGTTTCAACAACAGACTCAGGGATTTCAGCAGTATGGAACCGCTCTTCACACAAATCCAGGGGGTCCCCCAAACGGGCAAGCAGGTCTCTCCGTCCTTGCCTCCCAGCCGAGGGGCCTGCTGCTCTACACGACCAACACGGGAACACAACACATGCTCCAGGACCAGGAGGAGCCGGTGCACCAACAAATTTTTATGCCGCAAACCCAGCAGCATCAATCCAGCACCACCACCACCATCCATACGGAAATGGCGGATTACATCATCACCCCTATAACTATCAACACCAACACCCCCTCGTATCTGGATATCCCACACCAGGAGGAGCCCCAGCAGAGCTACCCAACTATTATTGGTAGTGCAACATCAGACATATGCGAAGATCAACACATTGAACAAAATCAGCATCATCTTCAACATCTTCACGAACAAGCCACCCAGCAGAATCAGCAGAACCAGCAATCATCCACTGATGGCTCATACATGTTGAACTACGAGATAATCGATCAGTCTGATATCCGTTGCCCCAGCTACAATAGCGCTGTTCCTTATCATATGAGTGCTGTACGTCGACTAACGGGGGGCGCCGCACCATACCAAGGAGACTCGGCGCCCCCCTTCTCACCTGACATACCCGAGCAGTATTCCATCACAATGTGTCCATCGGACAGTACCAGCAGTCGTTCAACGACTCCCTCGCAAATGTCACACATGAGTGCTCAGATGACACCGCTATCGCCGGCTGCGACCGACTCACTTTTGGATGCACCCGGTTCACCGAGCATAACCTCGACTGGACCGCCGTCGCCCAACGGAGAAGTGTCCGTCGATCCACACCGATGCGTCTCATGCAATAAGGTATTTAATAAAGCTTGCTATTTAACCCAGCATAACAAAACTTTTCACAGCGGTGATAAGCCCTACAAGTGCCAACGTTGCGGCAAAAAGTTCCCGTGTCTCACGTCCCACGAGGAGCATTTAGCAAAGCACGGCGGCGACAAGCCGTTCAAATGCGAGCAATGCCCGAAACAGTTCAATCACAAAACCGATCTTCGGCGTCACATGTGTCTGCACAGTGGCAGTAAACCATACGCCTGTGACATCTGTGGCAAGGGTTTTATCCGAAAAGATCATATGATGAAACACTGCGAAACGCACCGTCGCAAGTCGGCTCTGCTAGCAAAAAAGCTCAATAGCACTTCACGGCCCCAGCTTCTATCGGCGGCCTAACTAAAAATAAAAAACAAACATTCCATATATATATATATTAACATCTCTAGCCAGACTCGTGTTCGCATATGTTCCATCATATAATTGGATTGGAGAAATCCTTTAATTAGAATTACGAGCATGCTATAGATTAGTTAAGATGAAAATTGTACACACTTTTCTATCATTTCTGAGATTATTCCGCAATAATGTTGGCTTTGATGTACATTTCAAACGAATTATTATGTTCTGCGAAACTGACGATGGTTTTTTGTTTTTCGTAAATAAAGACATAATACACCAAACACTCACACACACACACACCCATCAACGATCGAAGATTTTTTTTATAATAAAATATTGTAATTTGCCAACTATTGTGATGTAAGAAATATGTCAATCAGCACCCACAAAGAGATTATAAATAAAAAAAAAATTATGTACGTTATATTATTTGTTTGATTTTTATTTTGTAAAGTGATTTTTAATAGCGGATATTTTTTTTTTTTAAAACTTATGATTTCCATGATTTTAAAAAAATAAACAACTTGTGTGGCCTATATACGAGCACACACATACTGACACAACGATTTTGTGTGTATATAAGATAAAACTCAAACTGTAATAACACGGCTACCTCAAAGAAATAGTATAAAATCTACCTCAACCGAACGTATAGAACAAACATACAAATACATACATACCCCGTAACAAAATAGTCAAATTGTATTTAAATAATAATAAAAACACAGTATATTTACACAAAATAAATAAAATAAAGCGATAGATTAAAAACCGACTCACAGACTCTTTATCACAGTTTTATATATATATAAATAATACATATAAATTTATCAAACTTTATGTAATTTAAGTAAAACTAATATATAATAAGTAAAGATGTTGAAATACTACTTATTCTATACGCACACACATACCACTCACACATACATATAGCAAATACAAATGTTTTTTTTTATTATTATTACTGAGAATTTACGATAATAAAGCAATAAATATGTAATTTACAAAACTAATTGAATCTAGGAACACAAGTACCTCTGCGACACACTCAGTAAAATATAAACTATATATATATATATAAATTAGTACGATTAGGATGATTTTTGATCTCACTGACACATATACTCCTTAACCTATATCCCGTTACATTTGTGTCAACACTCGCTCAAAATATGGAAGATTTACTATAACTATAAATATATTGATCCGTAGGCAATTATAAAGTATAGAATAAATGAAGAAATTGTACATATACAAAAGAAATACTCTAAGACCGCGAATATCCAGTCCCACGTACCAAATGTTTGTATTATAAATGGTTGTGTTAGAATAATTTTCCATTTAATTCGATAAATAACGTTACACGTTTGTTTTATTTTTTCTGTTATGTATAAATAGTTAATTTTAAGTGATAAATCCGGAGTTACCATTTTTTTTGTTTTTGTTTTATTGATAATAATTATTTTTATACTTTTCATTTATTACAAATCAATCAATAGCATTTAATTCGACTTCACGAGATGATTAAGCGGTCCTAGACTGCGATAAGAAATCTAAAAATTGCATACAAGAAATTGCAATACACAGTCACGAAAATGATTTGATAAACGAAATATATTCCATATCGCGAATAAGATATTTACCTAATAAACACACACACACACATACACATATCCGTATATACACTCAACACAAAACATACGTATAAACAAGCAACATGAATGAATGATTATAGCGAATTTGCCATATCGAAGAAAACAATTTGAAAACTAAGTAAAATCTATAAATTAAATACTTAAATCAAGATGCTGTTTTAATTCTACACACACTAAATTATAAACAATCTAGTTATAAGTAAAGAAAAAAAACACACACACAAAAATTATTATAAATTATATCATAAAAATTAATGTGAAAATGTAATTTAAAATGCGTCTGCATTTTTTATTGTTTGATAATAATGTTTAGATATTAAAAATTAAGGCCAAATTAATCTAAATTACACACACACACACACATAAACACCCACAAACACACACTCGTTTTTGCTCAAAACCAATCTGCACATAAATTACTCATACTTTTGTCTCATTTAAATCAGTTTATTATAATATTATTTATTATTGATTTCCGCTAATGATTTGTTGACACATTTGAATTCCGTTGCCATTATTTTATGCATGTATTTATGTATCATGTATATATTGTCGCGCTAAGCTCATTGACATAATTAATCATTTTTAATCTTTTCTCGAAATGATGATTAATTGTGGTCGTGCGCCGCCAGCCAAAAAAAAAAAACTGCAGCGCTTGTATAATAAAATTATAAATTATTTTTAATGTTATTCAATTCTTGTAGATATTGTACATCGTTGATTTTGAAACACACTCACTCACACACACACACACATAAATACTCTAAATATTTATGCACATTTTTATATTGTATATATTTATATAATTATGTCTAATAGTTTCTATTTTAAGTTTTTTGTTTCTGTTTCTTCTGTCTTCTACTATATATACTTTTAAAAAAAAAACATTAAACAAATTCCAATATATTATAGTTATTTTATGTTATATTATATATATATAAATTATGTTATTATAATTTGTATCGTTTTTATTGACTTTATTTTGTTTGAATGGCAGAGTATTGTTTTGTTGAGATTTCTTTCAAAATTCATTAAATTCGAATAAATAAATAAATGATTATCAAAAAATTAAACTTTTTCTTTTGTATTGGCTTGCAATTTTTTTAAAATATTTTTTTTAGGTTGTTTTTTGATAAAAGGTTATTGTTACCAGTAAGTATGAAAGCGGTTTTTTTTTAGAATACAATTGTGCACATAATACAATAAATGGGCAGCTAGTGTTCTTTTATCTGTATTATTTTATTAAAAATGTCAACTACCGGTTCAAAACGCACGTTCTTTCAGCTCTTCCCTAGTTTTGGTTTATTTATGCAAGGTTTGCACTTTTCAAGCGATGCGCATTCGAGTAGGTCGATTTTTCAATTTGGAATTTTTGTTTACGTTTTTTGACGTTTGTTGCCTCCAATTGCACTATTTAAATTTTGGAGTTCTAAAAATAAAATGCGTGTTTTTTATTTAATTATGGGTGCATTTTTATTTGATAATGAATACCAAAAAATTGAGATATTAATTATATTAATAATATATAAAAGAGTGTCAAAAAAGTCTTGCATTATTTTCGCTAGGTGTCGTTGCAAGCGCGTAGTTCTACTTGTATTCATCGCATCGGGTCATGCTATAGCTTGTTGGCAGTGCTGCGAATTTAGCCTTTGTTATGCTAAATTTAGCCTATTTTCAACATTTTTAGCATACTAAATTTCGATTTAGGATAAAGCCGTTTTTATCATTAGCAGCCTATTTTTTAGCATATTTCAAAACAACTGTGATTAAAGAATCACAACAGGTATCTTCAGTTTCCTGGTACGCCGAAGCATAAGTAACTATCGAACGATCACCTTCCCTTAAGGAATATATCGCCCACAACCACCGCGTTTCAGCACCCGTACGTACCTACCCCGAACGATCGGATGTTTTCGTGAGGGCATAACTCCTCATCAAAACATTACTATATAGCAGACGCAATGTGCATTGCCCAGTAACATCTCCGAATGATCGTCTGCATGAGGTCGTCACTCCTTGGCGGATGTAACTGGGATAGGAGACGCAATGTCCATTGCCCATTACTATCCTGCCTGCGGTAGATTAAAGAATCACAGAATTGTCCGGTTTGTACGTGGGTACCTACCCCACGTCCCCCCTGGGAGGGCTCCATATAGCTCTTGATTTGAGTTGTCCTGCAAGGTCGAACTCCTCACTGGTGAGAGCGGGATCTATCTACTCCCTTACCAGCTATGCAGGCTGGCGCCCGAGT
>JANSTU010036055.1:0-11486 GCA_027564075.1 Bolitophila hybrida
TGTGTTTTTTCGAGTGTGTGTGTGTGTGTGTGTGTGTTTTCTCGCTTACGGGGATCTATATATATATATATATATATATATATATATTTTCTGTTTGTATATGTTTTCAAAAAAAAAGGTTTAGCTCGGGTGTAAAGTGTGACATTTGAATTGCGCATAAAGCCTGCAGAGGATACTGTTCACAGAGAGAGAATGGGTAAGCAACACGCTTCCAGTGTTTGATTTTCACATATTGTCACCGATGGCCGCCGACCGAGCAGTGGACGCTCAATGAATATTTCCAGAATAGGGGTTGCCATATCAAAGCAGCCAATTGTTCAATGCTGATGTTCTTCTTTATTTATTTTTGTAAACGACATGTTTGAATTCGTTTTTCGGGTGAAATGGTTATTACTTTTCGTGAGTGCTTTTATTTCATTGCAAGAACGATGATTGCTTGTCATTCTTCTGTGTGTAAGTTTTAATAAAGCTCTTTTAGGAATAAATTTAGATCTCATATATTAAAAAAAAATATTCATTTTTTCTAAAAAGAAGTTCAAAATTTCATTAATTTTTCAAAACTTGATTTTTGCCTAAAAAAAGTTCAAAACTTGATTGAAATTTTTTCTAGAAAAAAGTTCAAAACTTGATTTATTTTTTAGAAAAACTTGATTTTTTTTCTAGAAAAAAGTTCAAAACTTGATATTTTTTTTTTAGAAAAAAATCAAAACTTGATTTGCTTTTTAGAAAATAGTTCAGTACTTGATTTTTTTCTAGAAAAAAGTTCAAAACTTGATTTTTTGTCTAGAAAAAAGTTCAAAACTTGATTTTTTTCCTAGAAAAAAGTTCAAAACTTGATTTTTTTTTCTAGAAAAAAGTTCAAAACTTGATTTTTTTTTCTAGAAAAAAAGTTCAAACCTTGTTTTTTTTTCTAGAAAAAAGTTCAAAACTTGATTTTTTTTCTAGAAATAAAGTTCAAAAGTTGATTGAATTTTTTTCTAGAAAAAAGTTCAAAACTAGATTTTTTCCTAGAAAACATTTTAAAAATTGATTTTTTCCTAGAAAAAATTTCAAAACATCATTTTTTCCTAGAAAAAAATCAAATCTAGATTTTTTCCTAGAAAAAAGTTCAAAACTTGATTTTTTTTCTAGATATAAAGTTCAAACCTTGATTTTTTTTCTAGAAATAAAGTTCAAACCTTGATTTTTTTCTAGAAAAAAGTTCAAAACTTGATTTTTTCCTAGAAAAAAGTTCAAAACTTGATTTTTTCCTAGAAAAAAGTTCAAAACTTGATTTTTTCCTAGAAAATAGTTCAAAACTTGATTTTTTCCTAGAAAAAATTTTAAAACTTGATTTTTTCCTAAAAAAAAATTTAAAACTTCATTTTTTCCTAGAAAAAAGTTCAAAACTTGATTTTTTTCTAGAAAAAAAGTTCAAAACTTGATTTTTTTCTAGAAAAAAGTTCAAAACTTGATTTTTTCCTAAAAAAAAGTTCAAAACTTGATTTTTTCCTAGAAAAAAGTTCAACACTTGATTTTTTCCAACCGTATTTTTATCTAAAAAAAAGTTCAAAACCGTATTTTTTCTAGAAAAAAGTTCAAAACCGCATTTTTTCAAAAAAAAAGTTCAAAACCAAATTTTTTCTAGATTTTTTGTTTAATAAATTAGCAGAAATTCGGACATTTTTGATAAAAACTGTTAAATTGTCTATTTTTCTGGAAAAATACTCTTTCTTTTTGTAAATCTGGTAAATTCAAATTTGTTCCTAAAAAATGTTTTGGAAAGTTAAATACTTTTAACAAATTAATATTTTAGATATTTTGGAGAAATAATTAGGATTAATGCAAACAGCCTCAAATATTTTTGGGAAATACATCATTGTATTTGGCTTATGGGAGGTCGCCGGTTCAATCCCGGCCGGCAGACCGAAGTGTTTTTCGAAAGTAGCACTTTAAATCAGTAGGTTCCTCTTTGGAATAACGGAACATTAATGTCATCAATTAAAATATACACACGCACCCTGTATAGAACAATAAGTGTTTGATGGCGTTGATGATTCACTATTCCGAATATAAAATAGCAAGATAGATCTCGGTGCATAGAGATATCTCAAAAATATGCGCATTTGCCCTGCAAAGTTGTTAGAGTCGCGTCAGGGAAAATTAAGACTCCTAACCATCGGGGATGTGTTGTTAGTTGGAACAGTAGCTCCAATAGGAGTAGCACATCACAAACAGCACATTAGCATGAAATGACCACTCGTGTGAACCCGTAATGGTCAATGAATCCGGTGTGCGGCAAAAACGGATCCAATGAGATTGTTTTTTGTTTTATCACCGAGATTGACATATAAGAGATAAGATAAGAGATTTTACAAGATTAAGTCTAGTAGCAAAAGAAATGAGGTGGGAATGTATCCACAGACGGCGTAAGATACCAAATACTCTGGATAGAATAGAACATGCGAGGTCATTCCATTTATTTATTATTCATGATAAGACCAATATTTTTCACAATATTCGACCAGTCAAGTGGTTGGCCGTTACGAACAATATGAGCTAGAGAATTAGTGGGAATAGAGCGACTAAGATAGGAGAACAGTACGCATTTGGTTTTGGTACAATTTAGTAGCAGCTGGTTACGTTCGCAGGATTGGGAGACTGCCATTAGGTCGGAGTAGATAATAACAATTTGGGAGTGAAGCATTTTCCTGCCAAACATATATTTATAAAATTGGACGTCATCGGCAAACAGGTGGATGGTGGAAAAGTCATTGTTGACAAAGGTAGCTAGTTATGAGATTGACAGGATTGGAAATAAAACTAAAAAAACTGTAAAATTTATTGTAGAGAAGATCGTGAGAAAGTGTACTACTTTAAGTACTTATTAAAACAATATTTAAAAAAATAAAATAAGAAGCCAAAGTTTCGTACACATTGAAAAAAATATTTATTTCCGCTCTCTCATAAAACCAGTACGATTACCGACAGCGTTTTTTTAGTGTAGCTCTTTAAATCAGTAGGTTTTTGCTATTAATAGACTTTTGGAATAATAAGACATTAATGCTATCAATTTACATATACGCACGAATACACCCTGTATGGACTTTTCAATGTATGATGGCGTTGATGACTAATGATTTCGAATATAAATAACAATATAGATGTGAGGATGTGGATGTTTGCTGATAAAGCTCAGGCGTTGCTAGCTTGAAGGGAATTGTCGGTGACCTACACGTCATTTGGAGAAAGGTTGCATGTATGCTCTTCACATGTTACTTTCATAAGAAGTCACCTTAAAGTTTCTATGAAAACAGAAATTAGGAGTGACATAGTTCGAAAATATTACAAATTCATTTTTGGAATTGATAGTATCATTTCAGATCGAAGAATGACAAATAGCACTTAATATTCAATAAGGATACGAAGTCGAGGCAAGGAAGAGATTGCACTAGTTGAATCAAATCAAACTTTTATTTTTAATTGCATTTTATAAACCTCAAAACAGCACATTAGCATGATCTGACCACTCGTGTGAACCGGTAATGGTCAATGAATCCGGTGTGCGGCATCGCACACTGGCCTTATGTCCCACAAGGTATTACAGGATCCAATGAGATGAAAGCTGCTAGAAAATACTTTTTGGCTCTACTTACAAGACAATTTTGCCAAGCACACTTTAGAACGCCACTAAGGCGTCTAGAGTTTAAGAAAGAGGTAAAGAAATTTAAATATCCTAGGACCTAACTTAGAATTGAGTAAAAAACTAGACAGAGTACAAGAATCTTTAGTAGGAGAAACTTCAAACAACACCATGCTACTGTGCTGTTTGAACAGTAAAGTAAACCCATAAAAGTATTACACATTGACCTGACCTATGACCCACAAGTAATTAAAAAAACACAAGAGAAGTTCATTTTAAATTGAATATCTTAACACACATACCTTTCCTTCCGAATCAGTTTTACATGCTTTGATTATATCTGCGCCGCCACAAGCATATAACTCAAAACAATGTGGTTTGTTACGATCTTGAATTTCTCGGACCTAAAAAACAAATTCAAACATAAAAATATCTATGTATATATTATATTTTTATAATAAAACGTTGAAATACCGAAATATTTTCTAAAGGAATGATGCCACGAGGCTCTTTGTCGGTGGTGTATTCAAAATAGTACAGGCAGTTATCATTTAAAATAAACCATCTTCGCTTCCAAGATTTGTATCTATTGAATTAATTAAATGAGCATATAAATAAAGAAAAACTTTTGTAAATTAATGTATACCTTCCGCCCTGTTTCCACAGCCAACCCTCCTTGTCCGGATTAAAGAAGGTATGCATCAGGTCGTTGCCGTCGTCTTGTGGTATTTTGAATGGCTCCGTTCTGATGGACTCATACAAAGACACAAGCAGTTCACGAGGTAAATCTCCACCATTGTTTATTCCACGGTTCATCGATATGAATTGTTCTACTGTTGGTTTATCCTTTACGGACGGATTGTGCAGTGATGTATTCAACATGATGATAGCGAAGCTCAGGACATAACACGTATCGGTGTTGGTAAAAATGTCAGGATTTAGTTGACAGTAACGCTGTGCAAAGCATTCCATCATTCGGTCGATTTTCTGTGCTTCACCAGGTAATCTAAATGACCACAAGAACTGCCTAAAATGGGATGCATTAATGTAAACTAAAATTTTACAAATGAAAAAACCCACCTTAAAGCTTGTACTAATATTAAATTGGAAAAATCGTGCAGTTCCACAAATGCTTTCAGTACCTGCTCATTAAAGTCGTTTTTCTCTCCTAAGTAATCACCTGCATGACAATGGAAAAAGTTAATTACAATTGCAAATGGTCGATTAAAATACGCACGAATGCGCGTCAGCTATACACTTACCAATTGCAGTTTTATTCAGACCTTCGCCTTTGTACAGAAAGTGTGCTATGTCTTGAGCATCCATTCGTAGCAGGTGGTTTTCGCATAAATATTCAATGCCTGAAAATGAAAATAAAAGTGTAAATGATATTGAGCATGTTGTCGGAGTACATATTATATGTATAGTATATGTAGTATGTATACGTGTGAGTGGAATAACATGAATTTAATCAATGCGTGTTCAAAATAAACAATTCAAAGGTCAGTAGCGACCATCGTTTTGCGGCACGCTTATTTTTAGACAATTAACATTAAACTGATGATTTGTGTGTGGAACTAATTCAGTTTAGATACATTTGTGTCACATTTTAGGGTGTTATCACATTTGGAAATCGACTATAATGAAATTGATTGTTTACATAATAGATATAAATAACTGAATATCTATCTGTATCTATGTATTTTTTGTAAACGTTATAATTATAACTATACCTTTTTTGGGATCCATATTGAACTTTTTCCGTCCTATTGACATTTGTTTGTCTTTATTGGAATGCTTGCAGTCTTCTTGAGAGTCTAGAGCTTCCATTTCGGCAACTACTTCGCACAGTTCATCCTTGATTTGCTACAAATAACATTTTATACATGAATATTGTGTGTAAACCTCTATAATATTACTTTTGTTTAATTCCAGTTTCAAATATGAATTAAATATATTGGCATTGGGCCAGCGAATTAAGATTATAGAGAATTGTTTTGCATAGTAATAGCTTTTCAATTGCATATTTATGTATTCTATTAAACAATCTATTTATAGTTATACCGAATTCAAAAACGTATGTAACAAAACTAATTCCAGCTGGCACAAACGTGTTATTGTTGAATTTTGCATCAACATTAGATAAGTGACCGAAGCAGACAATATATAAATATGCTTGCAAAATTTAAAGAATAGTGGTGGCCCATTATTAATTGAGAAAGTTTAATTACACTCAATATTTTATTATTTAACTCATCATTTGAATAATTATAATTTAATTATATTACACAACAAACCAAAACAAAAAATTAATACGAAAACCTAAAACAATTTCATTGTCCTCATATTCTAATATACCTGATTTGATCTGGGCATGTTTTTACTGCGACACGTGCTGCACGGCCTTTCCGTTATGTGTCGATTATTATCGTCACTGTAACCAGAGCCATCGATAAACTCGATGTCTTCGACTGCATGGACACTGGCCTCAGAGGTTCGGCCCGAATTGTTGTTGTTATTATTACTATTTACTAAATGGCTGTTGAAATTATTAGCAAAGTTTCGAAATGCCTCTACATTGCTAATCATATCGCCGTTATCATTAAAAACTATGCCGACTCGATGGCTTTTTTTAGTGATTAATGTCGTCTGTGTAATCTTTGTTGTGGTCGTGATCTTCACGGCCGCACTTTTGTTTATCACACCAGTCTGGGTGTCGCCGGTGATCGTATCGCTCGTCGATACCTGCTTGATTTTATCGATTTCAATGGTAGACGATTTACTGACAATCGGAGCGGTGGAGGGCATAGCACCAACATCGTTACACTTTTCATTGTCTACGGTTGACAAATCAACACAACTTTTTTGTAACGTTTTTGTGATAGACTTTTTTTCTTTAGGCTGACGCCTCAGCGAATTAAACCAGCTGGAAACTGTTGTCGGCTTCCGATCGGCGTTCGAAGACATATTTCACGGTAATTCAGAACTTTTCAGTGCAAACACACTTGGGTAATTTTGTAAATTGCATGAAAACACATTGGCGATAATTATGTTTAAACATCTGTCTTTATGCGTTTCGAGGCAAACTTTTAATTTAAACGAATTTTCTTAGAGATCGGTTGCACCTTGAAACCCTTCTATAAATACATGAATTCACGTTAGTTTTCGTGCACGTCTTATTAATTTTTATGATAACCATAACCGCGCTAAGAGTTCATTGAATTTATAACGAGTAAACGGAATTTATTTATAATTATGAATTTGAATAAACTTCACGATCGAATTAAGTTTGCGAGGAGTACGTGTACAACGAGTGTAGGCTGTTTGTATAGTATATATTGCTGTTGTTGTTGTTTTTTATTTGCGCACTTCGAACAGATGTCATGATCGGCGTTCAAGCGAATAATGTGTGTTTTATTGATATATCAAGGCGCACTGTATATGTTTGTTAAATTGTTCATGGAACGGTTGAACTTGAGAAGTTTGTTGTCTTGTCAAAATATATACATACATATATATATAAATATTAAAATAAATATTGTTTTTTTAATAATAATAATAAGGTAGAACTATAACTCGAAATAAATTATACAAAACAAAAGTATTTATTATTTACAATAATGCTAAATTCCCTTTTAAATTATTTAAAAAAAATTTTTAATAATAATTTTGAACGAAAAAGCAAGAAAGCAAGAAAAGAAAAGTAAAAAAAGTTTTTTGTAGCAAATGAAATATAGTTACATTAAAAACATGCCAAAAAACTCTTAGTGATTACCTGTTATCGCATCTGAGTGCTCCTTATTTCGGTAAGGAACCACAGGCACCTTACAATCATCTTAATTTATGCAAATCGGATAAACGATGGAGCTATAGGCAAATAACTGAATAAAGTGCCAAAAAGATGTTTTTTAAGGTTATCTCGAAAACAAATATTCAGGAAAAAAATGGTCTCCACAAAATACAATAAAAAAATCTATGAGAAACCAGCTTTTGAGATAAGGCTTTCTATACTAAAACTAATTAAAAGTATAACAGAATTAACATACAAAAACAAAAAATAATTTGCATCAAATAAGTTACGTTTTTGTCTAGAATAACACTTGCCGGATAAAATTAATATTTCTTGTCAGGTTACGTATATTTTCACAAAGTCTTTTCAATACTTGAAGAACAAATAAAATAATTTGGTTCGCACATTTGTTTGTTTGGGTATCTAGATCACAAAACTGCCAGTGTCATATACTTATTTATTATCAGTGACAATTGGCTTAGATGCGCACTTCTGAAGACTCATGGTGTACGGTAAAATTTATGTGAATCGATAATACAATTATAATGCAAATAATACGTTTTATTGCATTTGATCTACGTGACAACTGTATTTATAAACTGCATTAATTTATACGTGTAAAATTGTAAGTTTTACCGCATACTGAAAAAATACCGATTTGTGTGTTGCAAATTTGTCTGTGTATGTATATTTTATATATTTCCAGGAACAAAAAATACTTTCCAATATACACTTTTTACGGCAATGCAGTATATATTTGCGGTTGTAAAGGTCAAACTGCGTATACAGTGTGTCACAAAATTATTCGGACAAATACCAGTTTTGGGTTTACATATATGCAATTTTATCATAATCTTCATTCTTCTTTAGGATATCTCAATTAATGTCGCGAATTATAAATTTATTATTATATTTTTAAATAAATATGTCTTTTTAAACAAATCTTTATTTAAACCAAAATGGGTATAGTTTTTTAATATATTTTTCTCGGCTACCCTATATGAAGCCTCAAAATTTGAAATCTAAAAACTAAATTAAAATTTAGTTTAAATACATATATATATATAAAAGAGTATTTAAACACAAACACAAGTAATACGTGTCCAAATAATTATGTGACTAACTTTATATAAATACGAACTTATTGACGAACAAATATTTGCGAGGAGAATAATTCACATATGTATAAATTACGGATGAAGCACGCAGAAATTAAATTAAAATAAACCTGATCTGGTGTCTTTGATAAATAGCTTGAAGAAAGTCGCATTTGCGATAAGATTGAATTTCAAATGCGACGCATGCGTTTGAATTTTAAAACTCTTTATTTAAATTAGATTTGAGAGAGAGTGTATACACGCATTCCTATATTTTTTTGTGAAAACATTACATTTGTATTTACTGTTTTCTGAACTATACCATTTTTGATAAAATTATTATATAAAATAAAAACAAAGCTCCTCAACGAAACATCCGCTTTAATACGGATGATTTAGGCAAATGTTTTACAAGTTCTTCAGTAGAACAATCGACTGCGGCCAACAAAATTCACACACGCCTCTAAAGTGCATGGTTGCATGAATTTGCGGTCGGAATAATTATTTACGAATAATATAGGCTTTTTATTATAATGAAAATACTACATATGTACATAGTATATGTACATACCTTCGATACGATATTTTATATTTTTGCGTTTGCGGTTAATTATAACATTTTCTTATGTATGGGAAAGTCAATGCGTAACTTGATACAAACATTACACATAAAATAGTACAATTTTACAACTATCGCGTGTCATAAAGCATAAACGACATAGGTATAGTTACGTGTTCGTTTTATGTATGAATAATTATAGGCGACGAGTGTGTATAATATACATATACATATACATAAACATAGATTTTACAGACGCATTGCTGAAACTTGTTGATAATAATATTTAGTATTTACATGTAAGGTATATTTTTGTAATGACTTATAATATATTCTTTATTTTAATAAATTTACAATTAACAAAACTTAAAAAAAACATAGTTTCCGTTATATTATTTTTTTAGGTGGCATTATTTTACATTATTATACAATTACAATTATAAAAATAATATATACATACTACTAATTTAATAACAAACCCTTCCTTAAATCTAAACAAAAATAATTTGCATAATTCACATGTAACAATCTATTTAATGATTGAATACAACAGTATAGATACATATAAAAGTACATGTCACCTGAAAGGTGACTGTAGTATTTTGCATTCGTTAAAAAGTGTGGTTATTTCATGCTTGGCTGACGTAATTTTCGCCAATACACATACAGCTGGTCAGTAGACAATAATTTCACATCAATAATACAGAGACATAAAAGTATATTTTTTATAAATATATAGAAATCATATGGCACAATAAAGTTATGTAGATTGTATTAGAAGTAAAACTCAATAACTATATTTTCGTTTTTGCATAAAATTAAATTATTTGAAGAAATTTATGAAGAAAGACTTTATCTCACTTTTATGAAAATTGCATTTAATGAATTACGCTTTTCATAGACGATTATGTTTCTGAAAAAAGAAAACAAATAAATTCGAATAAATCGTCTGTGTCTGTGGCAATAATTAAATAATATCCCAAATATAAATTTACATGGGAAAGTTCATGTCAATGTGATGACGATATTGATAAGCAGGGTTTCTAAAATACGTTATGCAAACAAATATTTATTTGAATAAACGATATTTCCGTCATTCTGCTGTATTCAGACTAAAAATTTTGTAATTTAAGACCTTATAAAAAATTTAGTACACCGATAATCGCATATAAAAACCATGTTCTAAAAATCCTTAAGTCTAAAATGCCAAAAAATATTCGAAAATTATTCGAAGGTTTTTCAAGACGATATATATATGTCTCAGAAAAAACAGGCATTTACATTTTTTTGGTTGCCCTGTTGATAAGATTTACTCACTCACATCAAATTCAGAGATGCATGATTGATTAATTTTAAATAATGCTGACCTTCATAAATAAATGTGTGTATTATTGAGTTGTTGTTCTTGCATATTTAATATACAAATCAAATAAACAAATAAGTCAAAATTTTAACGTTACTCTACAGCAGTATAATAAATTGGTATACAAGTATTTTAAATAACAATATACTTTGAAATACTAAGTATTTTTGTATTCAAAATACATAAAAAGTGTATTTTAAATACACAAATACTATTTGTGTTTTTATAGTACAATTTAATCTAAATTATTTAAAAATTACTAGGAATGATCGATCGTATTTTCAGTACTTCAGTAATAAAGCATATTCTATTTAAAGTAACACTGGGCCCCATTAGACGGATCTAATCTCCTCTACTATCAGGCCACAAAGGTGCCGACCACATCATCCTCGACAGACAGAGGTGAGAACTACTTGGGATCAATTAAAACATAGTAACCCGAAAGAATCATGAAACTACTGCTTACTGTAGACCCACGACAACAATGGTTTTGGGCCAAAAATGTATTTATTTATTCTAATATATAAATAATACTCATTGGCAGACAGGTGTCGACAATTCCAGACTCATAACCGTCAACGGGACAAATAATAATCCTATCCTATGCTGCGCAGTGTGTACTCCGGATGCATTATAGTTTCAACACCCTGGCAACAGATAATCACGGGGCATTGAAAGTAGTCTAGTAGTAGTATTAGATCCTATTAAGATCGGAGGAGCAAAATGGGTCCGTATAGTGACCGCAGTGCACTTATTTCATGCATTCAGGACGACACTCCTCACCAATCTAATCCTAATAAAATAATTGTTGGACATAATTCGTTCACAGATGCTCATTATATGTTCTGTTTTTAATGTTTCGCAAGTCTTACAAAAAAAATGCTATCTTTATCTATTTTTTTAAAACTATATAGACTAATTAGAATTATGTGAACTCCTAACCATCGCCATAGCCGAGTGGGTTAACGCGTTGGCCTTGTTTATGGGAGGTCGCCGGTTCAAACCCGGCCGGCAGACCGAAGTGTTTTTCGAATGTAGCACTTTAAATCAGTAGG
>JANSTU010036066.1:0-25424 GCA_027564075.1 Bolitophila hybrida
ATCGGCCAAGAGCTGGGCATGAGTCATCAAACCGTTATAAACCATTTGAAGAAGCTTGGATTCACAAAAAAGCTCGAGGTATGAATTGAATTGACGCAGTAAAACATCTTTGTCCGTATCGACACATGCGAATCGCTGCTGAATCGCAACAAAATCGACCCGTTTCTGAAGCGGATGGTGACTGCCGATGAAAAATGGGTCACGTACGACAACAATATATATCTAAAGGGCAAAATACTGAACATTTAGCCTCAAATTGCCTGTGAGACCCGTTTAACATCCAAGATAAAAGTTTTGCATAGCTTTATACATTTATTCTATTTCTTTATTATTTTTTTAAATTTGGAATTAATTTACAATCATATTTAGCACATAATATATTATTATTAATTGTGTACTATACTATAAATGTAAATATGCAAATTATGTAAGTGCATGAGCTGTCTCCATACTATTTACTCCGTGATTTTGCGCGATATATTAATTAGGGTCCGGCTCAGATGCTCGAACATTCAAATGCTCGAAAATCAAAAATTGAGACTGGCGTAATTTTACGCCAGTCTCGTAAAAAAAACCCAAGTTTTTTTCTGTTACAAAGTGCTAAAGGTAATATATTTTACAAAATATATCTCTCTCATTGGATCCTGTAATCTCTTGTGGGAGATAGGGCCAGTGTGCGATGCCGCACACCGGATTCATTGACCATTACGGGTCACACGACTTGTCAGGTCATGCTTATGTGCTGTGCTACTCCTATTGGAGCTACTGTGCTCTAACACTATCAACACATCCCGATGGTTAGGAGTCTTAATTTGCCCTGACGCGAAAATATATATAGTTATCTTTTATTTTACATCCATTTTTTTTATTTCGGGTGCCGAATAATGAACGATTTTTTTTTTGTTGGACCAACGCACTGTGCGTACATTAATGATCAGTAATATTGATTATTGATCTAACATCTACATCAAAAAAAACAAACGAATAAGAACGAGACAGTTAAACCGACCCCGACATGTCCAGAGGCCGAAATGTCGTTTGATTCAGATGTAAAAATAACGGTTCAGAAACTAATGCATTCGATGGCGTTGATGAAGTTTCATCGCAGCGTATCCGTGCACTTCGGACAAGGTACTCGGCCGGTACGGAGTCTCAGACAGAGCCGGTGCAGGTATTGCTTCCGCAGCACTTATCGATGCCGGAGTTGTCACTAAAATCGACAGTAAGAATCTTATTGATAGAAATAAACTTCAAACTAGCACGTCAAAAGGAGCCAAATTTGCAAATGGAAGATTCAATTAACGACGTTCGCAGTATATATTATATATATGACTTCACGTCAGGAATACTGCATCATATTGTTGAAGAGCATGTTGTGTTAATCATTGAGCCTGGTTCGCAATATATTGGACATGTATCACTGAACTTATTTACCATACGTCAAGTTTCGGTGAATATCATTCGAGTTGTAGGCTGTCATGTCTTTACCAGTGGTTGATCTTGTAGCTATTGATACGGATCATCCAATAATATTAAGATCAGACTTGAGTTCCGATCAAATGTACTTATTTATTAATTATTATTTATTAATTATTTTCTGTCACAACATTGGGAGGAACTGCTTTCGCAATTATTGCGGTATTCTTATTAGTTTACTTGTTTAATTTTAATTATATTTGTCGTAAATATAAATAAAAAATAATAATAACATGAATGTAAGTATAATAATAATTATTATTATTCAGCGTAGTAATTTTTTTTAGTTTGTATTATATTATTATTATTGTATACGTTTTTGACATTGACATATATGTTTCAGCCATCCGACAAAAAAAAACTGATCGTGTCGATATGCAATTTTGAACTCACGATATACACGCTTGATTTGAATTGTCCCATGCCCTGCGTAGCGATTTAGGCAGATTATTTCAACCTATGTTGATATAGCCATGCGTTACATATCGTCATATCGATACTTTATAAAAAGGACAAATCACATCTGAAGTTTTGTGTAATTATTTAATTTATTACATTGAATATTTTTAAATTGAAAATTAAAACGTTGTATTAATGTAATTTATTTATTAACATTTATCTCGACAGTGGTGCCGACCATTCAATAGTGGCTTACTACTCACTACTCACTTCGCATATCACAACCATTTCATATTATTTAAGTTACCTGTTGAACGCACACTCGCGTTTAGTTATATTCACCACTCTCACAACTGTTCACTTGGCACGAGTTACGACATTCCGGCTCCAGTTTGACAGCCGCGCTGTTATTATTTTTTTGCGCTTTGCGCGACACATTTATTTCGATTTAAGAATGAATACTAAATAAATGCTTACTTAAATTATTAAAGTGCCACAAACCAACCAGACCTAACTCAAATGAAATTTAGTACATTTCAAAACTACCGGTAATTATGTCCGACTCCGAATACTGTGTTTTAGTAGAAGAGCAGCCACCATGTAAATCTATAAGGTACGTAGAAAACATCATGTATCTGATTGTATGCGAGTACAGTTGTTATTGCGGTGCTTCAAACTTTAAGTTTGACTATATAAAAATTATAAATAAATATATTAATTAACTAGCTGTTCCAACTTACCCGAAACATTTCTGGACAAAACCACTGCTAAAAAATACTTTTCTCAGTTTGGTAATATTCACCAATTCACACAGCGAACGAAAAGAATGGCGTGCATGGTAGAATATGAAACTGCAGAGGAGGCAAATTTTGCCTTACGAGAAGCAGGCTCGTACAATGGTCATACAATCGATATAACGCTGACACCGAAGATAGAATCACGCCCATTACCCAGTCAGATTGATCCTGACGTGCAAGCAGAATTAGAGTCTATGTGGAATGCTCCTATACCATTAACTGTTCGTGCTTTAAAAACAGGTGTAGAACCGGTTGAATTTAATCCTACAAGACGTATTGCACCTACATCTGCTGTTTCCGATGCACGGAAGAACATTACAAGACAAAAGCTACCTATCGTGGATATTCCTACATCTAAAACGGTTGTATCACATGCTGATAACATAGCTAAAGCCGAGCTAGAGGCAATTATGAAGAAACCGGCTTTTACATCTGAAGAAAAGTAGGTAGTTTTATTTTTAAACATAATATATTTATAATTGTTTTTATGCATAGATTCCGTGTTCTCGAATCGCGTGATAAGCTTATTCGCCTCACCACTGCCCGGACCAAGGACATCACGAACACAAAAGCCACACAAGGTGTTTGTCCGGACATGTGTCCTGAAAAAGAGCGTCTTATGCGCGAAGCTAAGCATCAGGTGGCTGCTTTTGAACTAGAAGAAAACTCACGCAACGTCATGCGTCACTCGCTCGCTGTTAAACAATACTCACGTAGCTCAGCCGATCAGGAATCATCGCTGCCGCATGAACTTCGTCCAGAAACTGTGCTGCGACTCACTATGAATTATCTACTTCATGAAATTGTTGATTTAAGTGAAACAGACGACGTAAACATGTCGGACTGGTTTCATTTTCTTTGGGACCGAACACGTAGTATTCGGAAGGATATTGCACAGCAGGAAATGTGCAGCGTTGGTTCAGTAGAATTCGTTGAGCAGTGTGCCCGATTTCATATTCATTGTGCTGCACGACTCATCGCCGAAGAACCACAGGTGTTCGATCAGAAGATAAACACCGAGAACCTAACAAAGTGTCTTCAATCTTTAAAATACATGTACCACGATTTAACGCTAAAACAGGAAAAATGCAAAAACGAAGCTGAGTTCCGAGCATATGTAGTTTTGCTAAATTTACACGACAGCAATTTTTTGTGGGAGGTGAAACAACTACCTGCAGAAATCCTGCACTCACCCGAGATTAGATTCGCCATAAATGTGTACCTGGCCATGGAGAGCAACAATTATGTCCGTTTCTTTCAGCTTGTGCGTCATACCACATACCTCAATGCATGCATTCTTTTGCGATACTTTATTCAGGTTCGTGTCCGTGCTCTTAACGTGTTGCTTAAGGCATACGTGCCACGTCGCTCGATGACCATTTCATATTGGACGTACATCCTTGCATTTGAGGACTTTGAACAGACAGCACAGTTTTTTGAGTACTATGGCATGCAGTGTGACCGAGAAGCTGATAGACTAACACTTGATCGGAATACTTTTTTCTATCCTGATATTCCTTTTATTCTGGAGCGAGCCATAAATGTTGTCGAACACAAGCGTACCAGCACGGTGGGTGAAGCAATTTTTGGTGGATCATTGAACTCTTTGGATGACTTTCAAAAACACGAGCCTCACGACAGCTTCGATGAAGAGGGGTAAGTAAATGCTGAAATTTTTATAAACCATGATTTTAAATGAGTTTTATTTGTACTTCAGTTACCTTCTCCCAGAAGCTTGGAACGCTGAAGACCAAAACTACTTACGCCCATGTACTCCTAAACGAAAATCGTTACCACATATACCCTTCCGACCAGAAGAAGAACCACTGTTTAAGATTCCGCAAGCACCGCGTACCACAAATAGTCCTAAACCTAGTATATTCAGCAAAATAACACCACGTGTCGAACCCATGCCAAGCACGACCTCATCCATTTTTGGTAGTCCCATGGAAGACACCACATCATCTCCATGCCGCCAGGATGACAATTTCTTTGGTGGCCCAGCTGCAACACCGCCCAAACCAACAAGTATATTCGGAGCCACCGGAAGCTTAACCTCTTCAAATAATAAAGATGTCGTAGACACCGTCAATAGTTTATTTCGACTACCACCATATACGTTAGGACAAACGGATAACATTTTTGCTAGTAAAGCACAACAACCGATAACTTATTCCGGAAATAGTATATTTGGATCAACGAATAAAATAGATGCTAAGCAGACAACATCATCGGCCACGAATATATTCGGTCGCTCCGTAAACGGTAGCCAGCCAATTAGTGTGTTTGGTGGATTTGCCAATTCAACATCAGTATTTGGTGGAACAAAAAAGGTTCAGACAAATCTGGGCTTTCAAAATAACGATGACTCTCAATCTCTCGATGACGTCCGTTCCATCGAGCCAGTCTTATCTGGCATAGTTCCAATACATAATTCATATAGAAATCGAAGACTTTCCAAAGAAGAGACTGAACGTGAAAGTCAACAAAAAGAACGTGAACGCCTAAATGAGTTGCTGCGAGTGCAGAACGAAGCAGAAGAAAAAAGACAGCAAGCGGAAGAGAAAAAGATAGTCGAACGTGCAAAAAAAGCTGACATTATGAACAATCAAATTATCGAACAAATTATAAAGGAAGAATTAACCAGAATTCTGCTTATAGAAGTTCAGCGTTGCTATAACATAAATACAATTGCAAAGCAAATTCTTTATGAACTCTTGGATGAATGTCTGTTGACAACTCTATCTATGTTTGTCTCGGAAGAACTGCGTACAAAAACGAAAACAATAATGTGCAAATACTTTAACAAGTGGCGAAGTCATGTGCGTCGTATTGTGGCCAATCGAAAAATGATAGAGAACACTCCGATGTGGTTGCCCCATCGAGAGCCTGTAATGCTAGATTTACGCAATGCTGCCGCAACTCTAATACTACGCCAGCGCTATAAAACAGGCAAACCGGAACGTATTAATATACCGGACAAGCGATCTGATCGCATTGATTTATTTGAGATCGTTCCGAAAGCTGTTCCCCACAAACGAAACAGTTCTGCCCTGTTACAAACAATGTCCTATTGGAAATGCCTGATGTCTATTCCAGGTGCAGAAGAGTACAATAAAACGGATCGCCTCGATACGTGGATATCTGAAGCTTTAGTGCGTCGTAGTGCCCATTGTCAAAAAACTTTCTTTTGTGAAAAAAATAATCAAAACAGACCAATGGCAATATGTGTCCGTAAGTTAACTGGCAGTCGACTAATGAACGAGAGTGGACTTATAGAAAAATCAGACACAGAAGGGGCAGATGCTATAGTATTCTTTGCTTCTGCGGACGGAAACTTAACGTATACTTTGTCTAGATTAAAGGCAATTCTTCAGAGCGTTGGAAACCACTGCAATTTCGGCATTGTCCTCATAGCCAGCAACAACATAGACTCACAGACTGTGCACGGCCGTTTACAGCTAGACACAGTGCTCGACGAGGGTTACTTTTTTGGTGAGACATTGCAAGCTTCATTGCATAATATTACCGAACAGTGTATACGATCCGTTGCAACTGGAGGTCTATACGAATCATCATTCGAGATGCAGAATATTACCACATTCCTGTGTCAGTGTCTGGGCGAATTGTTCTGGAAACGTGTTGCTACGTCAGCCGCTCTTAATCCAGGTATGTTCCGTGCAGTAAACGATCCCAATTTTGTTGTAGAACTGTATAACGATGCTCTGGATATGCTGTCGAAGATATGCTCTCCAGACTGCAGTTCTCATCCAAATTTCCCACAGGAACTGAAGATGTTTGTGGTGCCGACAAACCTGGACATTCCGTTAAGTTATCAGCATTTTCCCGCCGACTGGCGATCAGAAAAACGTCGTAAAAGTATATGCGACTTTTTAAATTCATTGCGATTAGAATCGATTCTGAGAAAGTGGAATACAATGGGTGATGTACAGTCTGTCCTGCTTGGTTATTCAAAAAGCCATATTTCATCATCTCGTGAGGCTAACCGTGCCGGTTATAGAATGATCGAAGTTCTAATAAAGCATGTAGACAATGCTCGTAAAAAAGATTTGACATTTGATGCACAGATGCAACAATTTTCATGGTTGGAGCCAATTAAAATTTTGGTCTTGGAAATGATGTCGTTTCGTTATCGAGAATATTCATCTAAACTTCCTTTACACGTGATCTATTCTCGTGACGAGTTAAGAGAGTATACTGTGACACCATGGTGGTTGTCTGCCCAAGGACTATTGAAACATGTAAAAGTCGTAACGGATGACCCAACTGAAACAAGCATTACACCAAGTAAACGACCCAAACTGTGCGAATCATCATCGGGAACGGCAGATGTGAATTTAGACGAACTTCTGGCTAAAGGTACCGCTGCACTGGAACGAGCTGATCAACAGCTGAATACATACAAGCAAGTCACGACAACAGGACGAGAGATCACACGCGACTTTGATCAACTACTGTACAGACAGGAACAGCATATGTGGCTATCAAAACGTCAGTTTGATGCCGCAATTACGGAATAATGTTTTGTTTAATGGGATATACATTCAATTTGTTACGTTGGCTTCTGCTGCGTATTTGTAAATACATATAGTTTATATTTAAGCAAAAGTGCGTTTTTATAAAATAAATTCTACGTTTTTTTCTCCTTTTTTCACCATTTTTTGTGTTTTGTTATTTATGTTATTGTTGTTGTGTAAAGTTCGATATAATTTAAACTTGATGTTTTATGAAGACAAGTGTCTCCAAATGTAATTTTTCTTACTTCCTTTTCTATATTTCCGCTCTCATTGATCTGTGATCAAAGATAAACGTTGTGGTTGTTGACATCCTTTTCTTTGGTATTACTTTCATTCCAATTCAGCAAAAATCACTTTCAAAGTATCTACACTTCTTCCAGCTAGGTATATGATGACATAAGCGAAATACATAACATTTACTAACAACTTGTTACAATGTTCAGTAATTATTTTTTTTCGAAATTTGCACAATTAGCTTTTGTATAATGCTTCCTCTCCATATTGAGAAAGTTCTTCGGGGGGTATGACAGACATCGCCGAATTATTATTCTTGAAATATGGTTTGAAGCGTGATAACAAGAAATACTTTATCTTATATCGGAAACTATATATATATTTTCCAGCAAATTGTAACTGTAACTTATTTATTCACTTTTCGGTAAAGTTTTCTCGTATCGTTAGGGCCGTTTTACCGCGCTTAAACTTTACATAAACATTCTGTTTTTGCTCTCGTTACAGAACAATGTTTGCTCGATATATATTGTTTTCACCGTTAATCCTCCATGTTGGCTCGAGTTGAACATTTTTAGGTTAGGTTAGGCTTTAAAATACTAATCTTATCTGAAGAAGCAAGGACAGTTTTCTTTTTATATATTTGATTTTAACCCGATGAATTGCTAATATAATGTATTAATTATTTTCAGGTTACTCTTATTGAACTGTTAATCGTGTGGATTCTACATCTGATCTGATCTGAATCTTTGGAGTTAGATAATCTTTTTTTTTTTTGGGTAACGTTTTTAGAACCTTCTCATGCAGATGTTTTAGTTCGGATCAATTGGGCTGCTTTATATTTCCAAGTGTTAATATAAAAACACAAAATACTTATTTAATATACGAGGTGTGGCAGAAAATCGATGACTTTTTTTTATTTATCATATTTTTTTTCAAACATCAATTTTATTCCCTTCAAAGTAGTTCCCTTTGGCAGCTACACATCGACGTTAAAGCATCTGTGACCGTGTGTACTTACACTGATTCGAGGTGTAAATCTATATATGCATGTACTTCTCACATTTAACAATTATGAAAGTCCCATTAGGACCTTACATCGAATTTTGAGGAGGGATTTGACACTTTACACCTACAAAATTCATTTGATCCAAGAAGTGAAGCCTGCTGACAATTTGAAGCGCCTAACGTTCGCCGATTGGATGCGGAATTTTGCCAGAAAATCTTCTTCAGCGACGAGGCCCATATCCATCTCAGTGTCTTTGTTAATAAGCTGAATTGCCGTATTTGGGCTGATGAAAATCCAAGGGGATTGTTGAGAAGCCAATGCATCCACAAAAAGTCACTGTTTGGTGCGCTTTTTTGGCTGGTGGAATCTTTGGACCATTTTTCTTCGAAAATGCAGCTGCCAATTCAGTTACGGTGAATGGTAAGAGGTACCCTGCCATGATCACCGGCTTCTTGTGGCCAGAATTGGATGCTATGGATACCGAAGACATGTGGTTTCAACAAGACGTCGCCACATGCCACACAGCTAATGCAACAATGGCTCTCGAAACAGCGAAGTCAATTGGCCACTGAGATCATGCGATTTGACGCCTTTGGACTTCTTACTTTGGTTATATCATGGTATATGCCAACAAGCCAACAACAATTCAAGAGCTAAAGGTCGAGATAACAAGACATATTGGTGAGATCGAGGAGCAATTTTGCAGAGAGGTCATCAAAAAAATTTGGACCATCGGTTGGAGGTGTGCGGCCGAACATTTGGCCGATATTTCCATGAACCATTTCACAAGATTAATTAAAGAAATCAATAATTTTAAAACAATAACAGGATCTGATGCCGTATAGACATCATATTTTCTCCTCTCTTTTATTTTGGTGCTCCCCCCTATTTCCCATTTGATGGACTTTAAAGTTTGATCAAACATTTTCAGAAATGACATTAAAGATACATAGTACTTGATACGTAATTTAAATACCTATAATTTGAAAAACGATAAACTAAATCTGATAGGGATTTTTTTTTACTTTTGAGTGATGTGTTAGATTACTCGAAAATTTCGTGAGAGAGGTAAAAAATCTGATTGTCAATTATTTAAATTTAAAAAAAAAAATTGAATCACCATTTATTTATTGAAAAACTTATTCTGCAAGGCTAAATTTTTTTATTTTTGTCAAATATTTCTCGGCGACAATTGTCACAAGCCTTACAGAATAGTCCTTATTGCACACATAACTGCCAAAAATTATGTCCGATTTCCTTTTTTAAAAAAAATAGGTATTTACCTTTAATACTATATAAAAAAAATCATCTCCCATAGTTCACTCACACATAAAATTATTATTTTACACAAAACTCATCCCTAACTAGAATAATATGTTTTTTTCCTTTTTTGAGAATTTTTCGGGGAACTGTCGTTTTCGGGAAATTGTCGTTTACGGGAAACCCAAGGTGATTTTCCTGGCGTAATTTCTGACAATATCCTTTTTTATTTTTTTCGATAAGTCCTTTTATTCTCGAGTTAGGTGGACACTACTACCCATTTTTGTGTAACCATTTTGCCGAATCTGGTAGTGGGGGAGGGTGTACACATGAAGAAGGACGGACAAATTTAGCAAATTACGTCTCCTTTCACGTAAACAACCCCGAGTTTACAAATTGAAAAATGACAGAGCTACAGCGGTAAAATCGTTATTGTATTATCCTACCTTAATAGATTTCCACTATTTTTGAGTTAAAATCGAAAGATGATATTTTTTTCCTTCAAACAAAAAAGTTTTATACATTTTTTTTAAACCCATTAAAATGGTGATATTGGGTCGACTGCCAAAAAAGGTCATGATCAGGGAGAAAAATAGTATAAGTTGTTGTTGTTTTTTCTATAGGACCATAAAGTTCATCTTCGCCAAACGACCCAAATTATAGAAAATTAGCAGGAACGGAATAGGTATTTAAATAAATTGCATATAAAAAAGAAGAACCGAATTTGACTACCCTTAAGGGAGATAGACGGGCACCATTTTTCCATTTTTTTATGTTTTTTTTTATATGAATATATAACATTTCAAGAATATTGTTTCCAAATTTCAAGTAAATCTGAACAAAATTTATATCCAGTGAATGGAAATATACTCCAGTCGGTTATTGTATGCCATACCGATAAGAAGCTGAAGACGCTTAGAGTTTGCCTCCGTTCTCATTGATATTCGATCGGAAATTCGTGTACTAGAGTGTGTTTGGATTTGGACTGAATTATTGTTGAAATATCTCGAAAAGTCAGCGCAACCAAAATCTGTTAGTGGCACCGCTACTATTGTCGAAATCGCAGCTCATATTGATGCATGTAATTTCAACGAAGGTAATTTTGCATTATTATCCTTCATGCATGAGATGAGAATCAGTATCAGTATCCATGGGCGCATCAAGCTGACCACTTGCGCATTACAAGAGCAGATGAGCAATCGGCTCTTAACATCAGAGAGACAATTGTATTGACAATGTCAAAAGGATGCTCTCGAAAATCTAGATGAAAGCGGTTTGCTCTATGGACCTGGGATAGATGATTCAGTGTGAGTATAAAAAACTTTAAAGTGTTTTCCTGAAAAACAATAATTTTAAAAGTCGGAGCCGATCGTTCTGAAATTTCGCACAGTGCTACTTCATTAAATTCACCAGGTAACAAACAAAAAAAAATTAAAAATCAAAAAAAATACCCCCTGAGTTATCTCGAAAAACATCTCGTCTAACGAATTCCGTTGGAATTGAAATTCATAGGCAGTTGCAAGAAATGTATGGCGAAGCTTGCATCAGCGTTCAACACGTCCGCAAATGGTTCAGGGAGTTTTCTGAAATATGCACAGACGTCCACGACGAAGTCGCGGCGAAGATTGAGCGTATTCTCCTCGAGGATCGGAGAGTAACGCTTTGAGAGCTGGCTGTTCAAGTTCCTGAATTTTGTAGAAAAACAATCGACAACATTTTGACGGTGGGTCACGCACATGCTTATAGAAAAAAGAGAATCGCGTCAAGTGTGCTCAAGAAATTGCGGAGAATATACCGAAGAATTTTTGGACTCCATTGTTACGGGAGATGATACGTGGTGCCACTACGTTACTCCGGAAACGAAAAATCAATGGAATCATCCCGAATCGCCGAGACCAAAGAAATTCAAGCATACGCTCTCTGCGGGAAAAATGATGGCTACTGTGTTTTGGGACCGAAAAGGCGTGTTGTACCGAGTTTATGCCTAAAGGGACTACAATAAATTCGAACAGATACTGCGAAACGTTGTAAAAACTCAGAAGCCAACTCAGAAGATTGGCGGAAGGCGTTAGACTGCACCACGATAACGCTCGCCCGCATGTCTCCCGGCAGACCACCGACTTAATCACGAAATTCGGCTGGGATGTGATTTAACATGCCCCCTACAGCCCTGATATTGCTCCTAGCGACTGTTACTTGTTTCCAAAATTGAAGCAACACTTGGGTGGACAACGTTTTAGCACGGACGAAGAGGTACAGGAAGCGGTCACAAAATTCCTCAACAACCTGGCGGCGAAGTTCTTCGAAGATGGTTTTCAAAACTGGATAACTCATCAAATAAAATGTGTAGAAAATCTGGCGACTACGTAGAAAAATAGTTTAAAGTACAAGCTTTCAGATGGTGTACTTCTCGATTGCAATAAAAAATGTCTTACACCTAAAAAAAATGTTGGAACCATGACATTTTATATATTCTAAAAAAAATCCCAAAATATCATTCAAAAGTGGAAGTTACCAGACTACTACCTAAGTGAGGGTGCGTGACCCTAATTTAATCTTCAACAAAGCCTCGGAAGATTTTATTTTAATATTTTATTTGTTGGTAATAGATTTTCTGAGTTTTTGGACCATGGTTCCACCATGGTGATTTATGTTCAGAGCGAATTGATAATTCACTTTCTGATCTTTCCAGATTAACTATTGTGGCATGTTGAAGGAAATATTTCAATTATAAAAAATTTCAGATACAGACAACAGGCACTTTTTCTTGCGTTTCTATTTATGATTATATATGATTATGATTATGTCAGTAACGATTTCTGAATTTTACTTATATTCAATGAGTTTTCGATCAATCTATGGTGGAATTGGCTAGAAGACTAGTAGTGAGATAAATTACCTCTTTATTTACCTACTACTATAGGCCCGGTACATTTAAAACCTTAGAGTAAGTCTTTATGAGTTATTCCATGATCTAAACTGTTCTTGCTGCAAAACGGTTAAAACAGCAAAGAGATCTGTATCTATCACACAGAAGGTCTGTCATCGACAGTGGAGAACGTGAGCCCTCTGATATCTCCAAGTACGGTTGTGTCTGTCTCAATGAAACCAACAGACCCGCCATCTAGAAGCAAATTTTTTACCAATTTTCTCTAAGCATTTCTAAAAATAAAAATATATTATTCTACATATTGTCCATATACGATTTGTTTAGTAAATTAAAATATCGCCTAAATTTACTTACTTAAGTTTTTATTCAAGCCATGAATCTGACTAGAATAAAAATAAATTTAGCTTCTATTCTAAACTTAAATGTATACAAATAATACTAAAGCATTTGGTATCATTCAGTTTTTCTATTACAGCCAAAACTGGGTCATATGCGCATTTAAAAACTCATTGCATGCGTTTACTTGACATCAAACGTGTCGATGCTCACTTTAATGACTCCCCCATCAACTAAAACATCAACAACAAAAACATGACTTTAATGTATGCAGACAAACGCACGCACACACACACACATTCGCCCAACCTAGATTCAGTTTTTTTTTATTTTTCAAAATAATAACAAACGATAAAAACACGTAGCGCACACGAATCCTGCGTGCTTAATGCGCGCGCCTTTGTTTTTTCCGTCCCCCCCGTATTCTATTCTATCTTTTTTAACGAATTTTCTAGCACTCACACATAACCCGATCCATTATGCTTTTATGTATGTACTCGTTTGCATTTTCCCGAGAGTTTTCACCGTAACGGTGCGGCGGCTTGCATGCACTGTTGCCAGGTTTACAGAAGCACGTAATCATGGGGCAGCAGCCAAACAAGTTGTATACAATTTATTTATATTATGCGAGCACGCAAACCGGCTCAGAGACAAATAAACGCGCTCGTATTTTCTGTATATATATATATATACGGGAAAACACAAACACGCATACACACACATATATAAATTCTCACAGACGCGCTCCCACACAAGTATACAACACACACGCATCCGAGAGTTGCTGCGTCGCTCGCGCAGACACACGCGCCGCACTTGGAATTTTCACCGATTTCCCACTCACACATCGACAGCGTCGCGCGCGAGAGCATCGCATCGAAGCGTCCGTAGAATCGTAGAATAGTTTAGTCCGCAACATGCGATATTGTTGTGCTGAAGTGGAACTATAGTTTGTCCCGCGTTCCGTCTCCCCTCGCCTATAGTGTCTTTTTGCCGGTTTACCGGGCTTCGTGTAGTTTAAAATCAAAAAAAAAAATATCGTGAAATTATGTGGTTCTTTCTTTCAATTTATTTGTAGAAACGTTCCGTGCGTCGCGTGTTTATGTACTTTTCGATATTTCTTACCTAGCTCGTTTAGACTCTCGAACAATACAAATAACAAAAACAAATCGCAGACGACGACCATATACACAAAAACGTAAAACGTGCGTTTGTTTGGCGGAATTGATTTCATAAAGTTAAGTTATTCTCTGGCGCGCGTTTGATTCAATAAAATACTTCGCGTGTGTGTCTCACATAGCATCTTATTGGATTACGTGCGTTTTACATATGTGTTGAATGCACTTCCGGATTAGCAACTATACATGTATGGATTACGATTGACTGCTCTGGAGCCCGCCTAATTTTTGCTGAATGTGTCGCTGAGTGAACTTCAAAGAAATTATATAGACCGAGCGCCGGTATGAATTAGATTATTTATTATTGTGTCATTTGGATTTGAAGTGATTTTTTTGTTGACTATTTAATTGTTATGACAGAAGTTTGATAATTAGGAACTTCCGCTATTTCTCTTTAGAGATTATAGTAAATTATTTATGTTCAGGAGGTTTTGTGTATAGTTTTTAAATTAGTTTTTTTCTATGGAAATAGGACAGTTTTAATAAACAAATGCTTAAAAATATGAAAAAAAACAATTATACAAATATTTCTGAATTTTACGAAAAAAGATTAAATAATGTCCTGGTAAATTTTTCAATAAATCGAAAATTCGTATATTTGCTAAAGTTCATATATTATTATTTTGTTCTATTTTAGCACATTCAAAAAATTATTAAAATGTATATGCCAAATATTCGAAATGCTTTGTCAGATTCGATTTTATTCCATTTTTGTAAAATATATTTTTTGTAAATTATTACAAAAACGCTGATGTGAACGATTTTATATTATTTTATAAATATTTTTTTTAGATTTAGATTTTTTAATTATATTTCATTTTTTTGATTATTATATTATAATTTTAGATAAATTTCAATTAAATGAATTTGGCAGAATTGCACTTTATGGGACGCATTTTGTAGTACCTTTTTTTAAAACCATTCATTATTTTAAGAGGGTTTTAAGTTTGTACTTTTTTATTTAAAAAAATAAAATATAAAATCAAATTAATTATTAATTATCCCCAAAAAGAATTTATAAAAATGGTAAAAAAATGTGGTACTCTAAAAAAAAACACCAAAAAATTTAAAGTTCCTCCCTGGTCAATTTTGAATTACTACGTTTTTTTTTAAATTCATATAATCAATTTAATGTTAATTTTTTTTAAATAATTTTAAATAAAAGAGTATCATACAAACTTTTAAGTCTTTTAAAAGGTTTTTAGGAGTTTTAGCCCTAAAAACGTATTACTACAAATTGATCAGGGAATACATTTTATAGTGTTTTTTTTAGTGTACCAACTTTTTTGTCACCGTCCTTTTGACAATTTTTATAACTCCTTTTTGGAGGTAAAATTATTATGATGCACTTATTTAAAAAATCATTTATTTAATTTTAATTTTTATGTTTTATTCTGACGTCAAATGAAAAAAGTTTCATACAAACTTAAAACCCCCATAAAAGAGTGATAGGGATTTTATACCCATTATCGTATTACTACAAAATTTCAACATTTTAAGTTTCTATGTTTAAACAAAATCGGTGTTTTTATTTATTAATTTAGTGTTAGAAAAACACCGAATTTTTGAGTTTGTTGATTTATTAAAAAATAACATAAATAATATATAATATAAAAAAAATCCTATATTATAAAACCATGTATTATAAAATAACCAAAAAATCGAAATAAAATAAATCGAAGGTTCAAACATATTTTTTTCGAGTAAAAATTTAAAAATTGAAGAAAATCATTTTTGTCAGATCAGATTTAGATTTTTAATATAATTTTTTTTTCAAAAAAATCGAAAAATCGAAGAAATTTGTTTTTTTGTTTTTTATTGAATTTAAATATATGTATATAAAATATTATTTGTCAAGCAAATAGCTCCACTGGCGATGAGTAGCCTTATTTATATATTGTGTTAGATATTCACAGCTCGATCAATTAATGAGTCAATGACCTTTTGAAGAAAATATTGATAAAGTCAAAATAGCTCAAAAGCTAGTCGCAGTGAGTAAGATTATTATGATGAAGGATTCTCTATTCATGGAATTTTTGTGTGGTCTACGGCATTGGCCTCGCCATGTTGGGAGTCTGCCGGGATGTTTTTTCTTTGAATATGGGGACCCTTGCTTCAAATGTACATATTGTACATTTATATATATAATTCCCAGCGATAGATCTATCCTAACACTCTACCATTAATCCAATCCTAAAAAAATAATTAAAAAAATCAGAAAATATTGTTTTTAAATTTAAGTCTTTTGGTTATAAGTTTGGAACGGTTAGACATCTGTACTTCTTTTAGGGCGTTTTATTGATTTTAAAAATTCATCAGAAGACATTTGTATAGTCGTAATGATAATTTTAAATGAAATTGTGTGCGTGACTGAATCACCGTGTATCTCATTGGATCCTGTAGTCCATTGTGGGACATAGGGCCAGTGTGCGATGTCGTACACCGGATTCATTGACCATTACGGGTTCACACGAGTGGGCAGGTCAAGCTTATGTGCTGTTTGTGCTGTGCTACTCCTATGGTCATAATTTTTACCTATACAAAAATGGGTTTGATTTTCAAGAATATTTAAAAAACTATAGGACAATTTTTTTTGTACTGTATTTAGCATCTTTGAAAGGAGTTCTACAAATTTTCACGTTGATATATTATGTTGTAGTCGAGATATAAGCTATTTCTTGGAGGTCCATAAGAAAAAGTAGCAATTATTATTTCGAGTATTGCTTCACTTGCAACCTGTTTCTAGTTTATACGGCTTATTCAAGTCCGTGTAAATTGGATGTAAAATTCCTAAAATAGAGGGTGTAATGAACGATAATCGTGTTTGAACTTGTTAATATTATTATTAGAACGACCTGGCGTCCGAGTGGTTTCGCTTTAACATCCTGCCATTTCGAAAATATTTGAAAGTGAGAAACTGGTCTAGCCCTTAATCTAAACAAAAAAAAAAAAAAAATTGTTATCTCAAAGGTTTGAAGAATGTCATATTAACTTTAAACTGTAACTTTAAGTTTGTTTATGTGTTTAAAATTAAAAAATCCATAAATAAAATCGTCATCTCAACTAATAGAAAGTTGGTCTTTCAAAATCTGTGTAGTATTCTTTTTCAGGAATACTTTTTTTTAATTTTATGAAATGTAAAAAAACTATTGATATATTTTGATTGATATTTCAATAAAAACAAATTAAATTATGAGCTTTTAGAGTCAATTTCAAGGTCTTAACGCGATAACACACGCGCAATTTGTTGTTGTTTGGTTCAGTCGTTCGTGAGTTATAGCGTCCAAACATGGAGCAAAATAAAGGTAAAATCCGACATATTTTACATTTCCACCACACAACGATTTCGTTCTGGTGTAGAGGTGGTCGAAGATGCGCCACGCTCCGGAAGGCCTGTCGTCAAAAATTGCGACAAAATCGCTGAATTGGTCGAGAGAGACCGGTATAGTAGCAGCCGTCGCATAGGCCATGAGCTGGGCATAAGTCATCAAACCGTTATAAACCATTTGAAAAAGCTTGGATTCACAAAGAAGCTCGATGTATGAAACGAATTGACGCAGAAAACATCTTTGACCGTATCGACGCATGTGAATCGCTGCTGAATCTCAACAAAATCGACCCGTTTCTGAAGCGGATGGTAACTTGCGATGAAAAGTGGGTCACTTACGACAACGTGAAGCGCAAACTGTCGTGGTCTAAGCGCGGTGAAGCGGCCCAGACGGTGGCCAAGCCCGGCTTGACGGCCAGGAAGGTTCTGCTGTGTGTTTGGTGGGATTGGCAGGAAATCATCCACTATGAGCTGCTCCCCATGGCCAAACGCTTAATTAAGATTATCTTGTATTATCTTGTCGTCGCACCGTATCGCATTACTTATGTTGTGTTAGGTCAGTGTCTTGAATTAAATAGGTAATATTATGTAATCAATTATTGTATATTATATGGAATGCAAATATTTCGTTTAGGTCCTTTGAGCAAGTTCATTGTCGATTTATCGTCGACAATGTTCTGAGATGCTTAAAAAAGTGTGTGTGTTGTACATATCGTCTCGTCTAGTAAATTCATGAATAATATTTTTCGCATGTGGGATTCAGACTATGCAACGACAAAAAAAGCACGACTAGCTAGCTAGAATGCTATTTTACCTTATGTGCGGAATTTATGTTTTGTTCATATTATATATATATATTATGTTCGGGCGCACAGATAGAAAAAAAATGGAAGTGGAATTCTTCGTCTGAGAATAATATAAGTGCATTATATGTACACAGCACTCACATACACTCGCAACAATATCTGCTGCTGCTCTCGAGAGTCTAAAGAGGAGCGTCTTAGTCATCGTATGTATTATACGTTGTCGCGACTCGTGAGGATCGTACCCACTACAGTCTACATTCCGTAATGATTCAATGAATTATGGATGTGTACATACATATTATTTGTAAAAAAATAATCTAGTGCGAAACAATGGTTACACCATAAATCTGGCAACACGTCAGGCAGGCGTTTTATGTCTTTGGGCATTATACTATAGGTAACATGATTGTGTACGAAGGTGTCATTATTATGGTTTTTATTGTACTTTCGAAATGAAATAAATAATCATAATCGAATTTATGCTAAATATGACATACTTTTTTTTAGACAAAATGATATGAATTTAATTTATACAAGAAAGTTAGGTTATATATCGCCAAATACAGTTATCGACGACTATATTTTTAAATTGAATACAATAAAAATGCTAATTATTATAACAATGCGCTTTCGCCTGTTAAGAAAAAATACCCAAGAAGATGCTGCGCTCTTGCAAGAACAATGCTTGATATATAAACGAACACACCAACAAAGCCGAGCCTATACACAATTACACTGTGCCATGAAGCCACTCAAAAGACCTTGAGGTACACATTCCTGTGCACCACACACATATACACACAAACACACACTCACCGCTCACAAGAAAGAGAAAAACAAAAAAAATATTAAATAGAAAAACGAAATCTAAAACTATATAAACTATACGAGGCTGTTCAAAACAAAAATTCTGCGAGAGAAAAAGTTCAACGAGGCACTGGAGCGCGCGCACCCAAGGACCGCACACAGCATCTCAACCGCGAGTGTTTCTTTAAGATTCAAGTTCAAGCATACAGCAGACACACACTAATACTCACACAAATTCCATCACAAGACCGACCACAAATAGCCACAGTTCGTAAAAAAGAGTGTGCACATCAAAATGCGCGCGGCTGATTGCTTTGGTATATGTATTTTATGTGCATTTGCGCAAACGTGCACGATTCCAACATCTTAGATACATAAAAGGATATATAAAGCCTGGCATGCACTTTAAGTGATTCAGCAAATAGTTTGTTGTGCTGACGTTTTAAGTTATATTTTTTAGGTAATTAAAAAAACATCGGGCAAATCCTTTCATATAATACTAATTAGGGTCTGAATTATAATGTCAGATTTGATATCTTATTTTATCATTGAAAATGATTTTGTAACGAAAAGTACCATTATTTCGATAAAAATTCGTCAATTAAAAAATTAAAAAGAAATAAAACTGTAAAAAAAATAATAATAATAAAAAAATCAAACGTGCATTTTTAATGTAATGTAAAAGGTATACATTTTTATGTAGGATACTTGATAAAATGTAAACACGGAAACGTTTTTTTTGCGTCAAAGTGGGTTGTATTTTTCATAATCTTTTTTAGGTCGATACAGCGATTTTAATCCTAACCTTTTAATATTTAAAATTTAATACGACAGTTACCCCTTGAACCATTTATTCAGATTTTGAGGTTGGTCACCACTTCTCTGTACTATAAATTGTGAATGCGTAAACGTATATGGCTTAAAGGTCCAATAAAACGATGATTTTTCTTAATTTTTTTCATAGAAGGAAAAAAATGAAACACTTTTTTGTTGAATAATAGTGTCATGGGAAGTGTTAATACGCCGTCAAACATCACGTTGAAAAAGTTATACAAACTGTATACAGTATCTATCAAAAGTAAGTTAACACTTCAATATTTTGTACAAAAGTCTAATAAATTGACCGTTACTTAATAAAAAATTAATATCACTTTATTTGTTTATCAAAATGTACATCTTTTTCGTATATTATATCTATTTAAAGTCGAAAATCTAAATCCTACAAGTAAATAAATAAATAAATGGAAGTTATAGATGAAGCGTTGCAAAAATAAGTTAACACACTTTTTTAATAGCCACAGAGTCCACCATTTCTCTGTGACATCTTCGCAAGTCTGTCTGAAAATGAAAGCGTGAATCTTCTACAATCTTCTGCGGTAAAAGAATTCCATGTTTCTTCGATATTGGCCCTTATTTCTCGAATATTTTCAGGACATAGAGAGAGAAATAGAGGGAGAGAGAGAGAGCAATCTAATTTTGTTTACTAAAAACACAAAAAATCATAAATTTAACATGAACAGTCATTAAAAACTACAGCTTTTTTGTTTATGTGAACTAAAAATCAAAATGTTATTTTTATGAGTTAAGCAGATGGTGCAATTCCGGTAAAACTTTACTGAAAATAAATAATAATTATATTATATAAATTATTAATAATTATTATATTATATTATATTATATAATTATATAAATGAAATAAAAATCGAAAGTTTGCTTTTGTTGACGCGTAAATTTAACCTTACCTTATTTTGAAGGCCGAATCTTATTGATAACCTTTTTCTTTCTTATAAAACAGAATATTTGAGAAATACCCTTAAAAATATTCAAAATTTAATATAATGCCGAAAATAATATTTTTTTAAATTTAAAAATGTTCATTTCTTAGTACTTCTTAGGTTTTTATTAAAAAAGTTAGTGAAACAAATTTTGCAATATGAATTAGAATTTTATTTGCACGGGAATCTAAACCCAGTGTCGCATGACAATATTGAAACACAAAATGATAAACGTTATAAAAATATATTTAAAACTTGTCCCGAAACGGCGGTGACTGGTGCAAGTACAAAAATCAGTCTCTTATATAGAGCAGGAAAGTTCAATAAACTTTGTATATAAGCCGCTTAACGGGGTACAATTAATATTACATACACTTACAAACTAATTACAATACATAATAATTCATTTCACTAATATTAACAATTAAAATTAATATCCACTGAATATGGTAATACTAATCAAGTGTAGCACTACGGCGCTGCACTGAACTTCACTTGACTTGAATATTGTCAAATGTCCTTTCAATTAATATTCAATAAAAAGGCTAACATGCGCAACGCGAACTTGCACATTGTTATATATATCATTCACTAAACACTTAGTTTAATGCAAATAATGTGTAATTATGCGCAAAGTGCCAAGAAATTCCTACGCAAAATTGGATTCATCTCTTCAGAGAAATAGCTTCCAAAATTATATCGTTTTTTGTGCGGCAAACGATGACATAACTTATGGTACCTAATCCAGAAAGTTCGTTTGTAAATTAACTGAATATACTTTTAGGCTGGGTCCTTCCTAGATATCCAATGATGTCAGATAAATATTTATAATAATGATAATTACAATGACTCGAACAACATTTTCGGTAGTTTTGATAAGCCGTTTCGATTAAAGTTGGGTATTGATATATCTTAATCGTATTATTATCCTATATAGCGTCAAATACCATCTTTTGAAACTGCCTTCTCCTTAAAATTAATGCCATCTACTTTTTCTCCAGGGCTGCAGTCCTTCTTTGACTTTTTTTTTCTGTATTTTCATAAAATTATAAAAAGTTAACCTACAAATACGATTTTATTGTAATATTTAGCAATAATAATATTTATTAATAATAATCATTTATTTGTTTTTTTTTCAATTGACTCATCAAATAAATAACCGTTAGAGTTATTTTGGGCAATCAAAATGTATACAAGCTAGAAGTATACTCATGACAGGCAATATCTATACAAAATTAAACGATTTGATCTATATTAAAATAGTTTCTGGTACAAAAAATACATAAAAAGAATTAAAAAATGTATACATATATAGTAAATATATATATATATATACATTGTACCACTATATACAATATATGTGTATATGATTGCTCAGTTCTCACGATACGATAAACGCTATCTCGATTAACTTCGATTATTCATTATATTACTAATTGTGATTAAAATTAAATACATTGCTTTCAGAATGAATAGTGGTTTTAGCGAACTACCCCAGCAACTTTGTTTCAAATTTAAATTTTAAAATATTGCAATCAATAATATCGTTCTTAATTGACAAATAAAAGAATAATAATTCGTAGAAATTAAATGCACAGACAAATCATAAATTAAAACACAAAAATAAATAAATATCTATCAGAATATAATTATACGAAAGTTAAACATGTAAAATATATAATATAAAACACTAAATAGTTGTTGTATGAAAAGCTTTTCAGCTACATAACATTTCGCGTGCACGCTTACCAGAACGTTTGCGTCTCTGACGTTGCAAACGAAGAGCCAAGATTTGTTGCAAGTTACACTGCGCTCGAGACAGTGCATATTTATATACCTTGCCGTGCGGTCGAGCACTCTCTGACTTAATGATGGGTTTATTTAAAGAACAAATTTATTGTAATTGAAATGTATCGGACAGGTACAATATTATGGTGCGCGCAGAGAGTTTAATAGTAATCGTATTCAATTTGAAGGTGCTTCGCATTTTTTGATTTGGAGGTTATATGCGTGCTGATTACGTATTCGATCGGTTTTTGTATATATTATATGCATGTAGTAAGCTTAAGGCGCCTCCGCAACCAGGTGACTTGGTGTGAACGGTCCAATACGGGGTCAACATGAGCTGGTGCTAATTTGTAAATATAACTTGTAGGTTATGTAAGATGCCAATGAGGTTATGTCAGTATATTCATGTTTATAACTTTTATTAAATTTAGATTAAATTATTAATTAAAGTAAAATACATTATAATTTAAAGCAATAATAATTAAAATACATATTTAATATGTAAAAAAAACTAATATTTAAATGTTATTTTTTTTTTTTTTTTAATACATATAATGAATGAAATTATTTTAATATAAATATTTATACATTAACATAAATGATTTGTATGTAGAATATAAATCCCATACACATACATCACACACTCGATTAAATTCGAGTTTTATGATACAATCCAGTCCAACACCAATTCGGTAGCACTCTTAAAGAAACTCTAAATCATAGCTACAAAGGGACCCAAAAGCTCTCGCATAGTGAAATTGTTCACGCTTATTATATGTTATTCTATATATAAAGTATAGTATATAGGTACCCAGATTACAATTTATTTTATGCATAAGTATCTACAATATAAATAATATACCACAAAAAACAATGCGCGCGCGGGCAGGCACTTAATCATCTAATCATGTCCAGCAATCAAATCCAAATCGAACACACCAACATTTTTCACGAGTGTGTACATATTTTTCTTAACAGTGTAAAGAGCCAAAACATACATATGTACATATATATAATAATATACATATTTATACGTATATACACGTATATACCTTTTAAGACCCTTTGTAATGCGCATGCGATCGTTATTTCACTTCGCGCAACGTGTGTGGTCTCCTCGTATAGCGAGTTCCTCGCGAGATTCGCGATCGTTCGCCGGACGCGCGTGCGCCACAGACTTGCTGGCGTTCATATTTCTTGATAAACCGCGTATGATGGGAATTTATTTACATTACGCAAAGTACATACCGAGCATTTGAATGTGGATTAATTTATGAGTATACGAGCATGCTCATTTATGTATTGTAATGTGTATATTTTAGTCTGAGCGGTCTTTAGAGAGTATTATACCGGTGAATCGCGAGTGCGCTTAGAAATATGCATGTGTACGTGTACCTTTTGATTTGACGTATTAATATTGATTGGAAGTCGGTTTTTTTATTGTATGTATTTTTTCTTTATTTAATAACAATATATTTACATTCAGTTTACATTCTCTGAAAATAATCGAATATATTCCAGTTAATGAAAATATCAATACTGAATAAACAAAAAAGGTTACAAATATTTGTTTACGTAAAATTGCGAAAAGCTAATCCGATATTTTAGGGGAGAGTAGGCCCTTACCGACGGTCGTATAATACCGACCTTGCCCATGTTTCACGAGCTGTACAAATTCTGACAATTTGGACTCGCAATATTTAATTATAATTGTTTATGAACTATTCGAGACATATTGTATTTGGACAACTGAATTAATTTTAAAGCTGCACTGAATTTCTGTGAACGACTGAACGGTGAACCGTTATGTCATATAAGTTAGGGTGATTTAAAGTGATTAAAAATAATTTTTGACAATAATCACATATGTTTCAACTTTATGGCCTTTACCATTTGGGTGGTCGGTATTGCACTATACTCTCCCCTATAGAAACCCTTATAACCAGCTAGCAATTTTCTTAGAATTTTCGTCAACTAGACGTCAATAATTCAAGGTACATTTACGTAACAAGTCTATAATACGGTAAATTTAACAGTCAAATTACGTCTAGTAAAAGTCTGTTTTTACTTGTTTAGTAAACGAAATAAAAAGAGGTTAATTATTTGTTCCTAATATTGTTTAACGTCACCGATTCACCTGCTACATATCTAGTAAAGCAATAATGCTCATGTCGATAGTATTGATATTTTAATTTGACACCAGATAGATCGATTTTTTCATTTAAACATTTTACAATTAATGATGTTCTTATTGCCTTTTCAAAACAAAACTGTTTTAAAAGAATTGGACTAGATTCAATTCACTACTTCTAAATGTCCTAGCATATGGAAAAATGCTAAAGTATTACCTATATTTAAGAAAACAAGATCAATTAATTAATAATTACAAGTAATTTCCAAAGTCAGATGATATGCAAATATATATAGTATACCTATCAAGTAAACAAGGTAATATTAATGAATGTATTTCACTTATTTATTCGGATTTACTACGCATGAATAAGATAAAACACAAGCAACATTAATACGATGGAAGAATCAAATCTATGATATACAATTCTTTTAATTAACAATATTTCTCATATTACATTTAGTAATAGAGGGTTTTCCATTAAGGGCGCTTGAGCTTTGAAATGAAAAAAAAATTACATGTAGGAGAGATATTTGCGAAAAAAAAAATTATTTGAAAGGTCCATCGACCCCATTATGTATGACGATGACTTTGGCGTACAAATCGGGCTGTATTTGATCGATGGCGTGGCGTATGTTGACTTTGAGGGCATCGGTGGTTTGCGGCTTGTTGGCA
>JANSTU010036067.1:0-11483 GCA_027564075.1 Bolitophila hybrida
ATTTCATGACACTCCGACGATTAGTTTACCAGTTACAGAGGTTCAAGTGACGCTACTTTTGAGTTTTTCAATAAAATTAATTCAAAGCAATTTCGTGTTTTGATTTATCATTGCTTTTTGATGGGTAAAAATACCATCACAGCCAAAGCATGGCTTGATACGTGTTATCCGGACTCTGCCCCATCGAGACAAACGGTGGAGAAATGGTTTGCTGATTAGGCGTTGTTAGTGCGTTTGAAGGAAGAAATTACAAAAGAACGGCCACACATGAAGAAGAAAAAAATTCTCTATCACCAAGACAATGCACCGTGTCACAAGTCGATCGCAACGATGGCCAAATTGCACGAATTAAGCTTTGAATTGCTTCCAAATCCACCGTATTCTCCAGATTTGGCCCCCAGCGACTACTACCTGTTCGCAGACCTGAAAAAAATGCTCGCCGGAAAAAAAATTTGGCTCGAATGAAGAGGTGATCGCTGAAACTGAAGCTTAGTTATCCTACGGACTTATTGAGTGATGTGTTACGTCCAGTCACCCTGTATATCATTGGAGAAAATATTTTAAATATTGTAAATAGCCAAATCTGCCGAACTTCTTCTTCCCAACTTCTAAGCGAGTGATTTTTTAGTTATACTTATATAGCAATTCGGCAAATGTCGGACATATACACTAAATGTTGAACGTTTCTGAATAGCTATTATTATGCCAATCATAATCATTGTTCACCTCACCGTTCTTTGTGCGTTTGCCAAAAAATTTGGTTGTAATTTCAATACACGTATACGCTAATTATGATAAAGAATATATGAATAATTTAAATATTCGCAAACCGGAAATGGTTTGCGCGTTGACGTAAATCAAGACAAACAATCTTATATTCGAGTACAATATCTTGATTTATATATATAAATATGCAACGATATACGGTGAGGTGGAATGTCTAGATTCTAGAAACAATATGTGATGGAATGTTCACACATATTTTGTGATATTTTTTTAAATAATATTTTAATCTAGTACCTATACGAAATAGAAAGTAAAAACTACATAAATTAGATTAAAACAAAGTTTATTAGTATTTTGTCTGAATATAGAAATTGGGAACATCAATAAATAACTTAACAGGATGATAATTTATAGCGAATAACACGTTCTTCTTGCTTATTTTCATGAAATACGACATAAATTTATAAAAAAAAACAAAAGTATTCACAGGTATAACGGCTTTTACATGTATATTCTTGATAAACAACACTAAAATAGGATTAAAGATCTGAACGTCTGGACCCAAAACAAATCCACGCGTCCTTATTTAAATAATTACAATTCGTATGTATAAGCGGATTAACGTCTAATCCTTCTTTGGAGACAATATAACATAATTTTGCAGTTGTACAGAGTGTGCACACAGATAAATTAATTTAATATATTTATACAGTGGCATTTTTTCTAATTGTTTCGGACCCTAAGTACGGATGGCTTAGGACTGTTTGAAATGATTGGTGTTAGGGCGGGCGACTGGTTTTCCTTGCCAGCGTACACAATCGGAGTCTTTGGTGTCTTAGGTGTGCCCAGGTGCGTAGAAATGTTGAGCGTTTGCTTGCGCGGTGTGCCCACGAAATGTTGCTGCTCTTTGAGCTCAGTAATACGAGTCTCTTGTTCTTTGTTGACGACTTGCAGGTGCTGAATTTTCTACAAAAAAAAAATATAATAATTAGTTTGTGATTATCAAAATATGCTGCTAACTTCTGGATGTTTCGGTACTTACATTCTTCAATTGCATGTTGGACTCTTTGAGATGATCGATCTGTTTGCGCTTGTGAAAGTGTGTCTGATTAGCACTAAGGTCTGAGTACTTTTCGGCTGCTTCTTGGGCCATTCGTTCTACGGATTTCATCTTTTCGGATACATCCTCTAGCTAGAAAATTAGAAAATATTATTTAATTATATATAAAAGTCTTATGATTTAGTCTTACCTTCTGCTTTAACTCAAGATTCTCGGTGGCGTGTTCGTTTTCTAGCTCTACGATTTCCTGCAGGAACTCAATTTGCCGGCTTTGCTCCAGCAGACGCTCTTTCAGCTGGGCGTTTTCTGCCACAATCTTATCCTCGTCACAATACAGTCCAGACTGTTGCTCTTTGTTTCGGAAGCAGTCATCGGTGGCTGCATCAATTTCCAGTTGACTAATAATATTCGCAATCAATGAATTTGATACCATTGCCTCTTCGTCGGGGGACACTTTGTCATCGCACTGCAAAGATAGGTCTGGCGAGGGATTAGGAACGCGGTTCTCATGCTCGTACTTCTCGAACTGTTCACAACGGAACCTGAATGTCATGTTCTCCAGTCGAATTTCTTTATTTTCTTGTGCCAGTTCTAATAGCTGCTTCTCTTTGGCATCCAGCTCGATGCGTGCCAGCTCAATGCCAGTCGCAAATTCGTCTAACAGTGCTTTCATATCCTTGATGTACGATTCCCGGGATTCATACTTCATCTTGAGCTCATTGTACATCTCGAAATATTTGCCAATGTTCTCTTCGAGTTTGTCATTGAAGAGTTTTCCAATTTGATTTACAGTAATGAGTGTATCCTCTTCGGAGCTCATGAGTTTCTCAAATACGGACTCCTTCTCCTTGACCTCACGCTCGAGTGCCAATGATGAAAATCGCAGTGCTGACAAAGCTGAACGATACTCATCAACCTCACGACGCAATACAACAAGCTCCTCGGCCAGTTGCATATTCAGTGCCTCAATCTCGATCTTTGACTCGGACATTAGGTCCAGTTCATTCTTCAGAATCTCAACATCTGTATCGGATTTCTTGAGACGTTCCATTAGAATATTAACAGTGGACCGAGTATTGTTCAGTGTCAACTGATAATTATACTTTTCGGTCATTACTCGAGCACATTCCTGGCGTATTGAACTGATCTCTGTCTCAAAATCTTCGCGACATTTTAAGTATGTCGCACACTCCAGTCTCAGTTTTGTCTCAAGCTTCTCGATGCATCCATCACGAACGGCCATTAGTTCATTGGCCTGATCAAGCAGAGCCCGTAGATCTTGCTTCTCAAACTCACACTGCATAATCTCGGACTCAGCGATCTTCTGGCATCTGTCCAATTCAGCTTTCCATGCAATTTTCTCATGCTCAATAGTCTGATCGATTGATGCCTCTAAAGCTTTGATTTTCTGTTCGGTCTGTACTTCAGAGATTCGAATCTTTTCTTCAGTAGCATCATTAGTACGTTCAACCTCTTGACCATACTGAGTTTTTAGCTGTTTAACCGCCTCCTCGTGTTCCTTACTTAAACGTGCTCGTTCTAGTACTGCAATCGACTCGATTTCACGTACTTTCATCTCATGGATTTCTCGCATTGTTGCAATTTGTTGCTCGTACTTCTTGGTAACCATTGAGACGTCCACATTTTGATTATCACGAACATCATCTCGCATCGAGTCCAACTCAACTTCCTTGCCCAATAACTCGTCTTGCAGGGCAGCAATTAATTCTTCCTTGATTACCAGTGAAACAGCCACCTGGGACTTGTCACGTCGCAGTGCTTCGAGCTCACGTATCATCTTCTGACTCTCCTCAGCATAGGCAAGCATATCCTCATCGGCCTGAGCTTTAATTCTCTCGATCTCAGCCAATAACTGTGCGTGCTCATCAACCAACTTCGTGCATTCATTATCGCGTTCGGACAGCTTGTCCATCTCCTTCTGAAGATTCATCTTGAGAAAGTCCATTTCATCGTTAAAATTATTAACTTCCACCTTTAGCGTTGCCACCGTTGCACTGAGGCTACGATTCTCAGCAGTCATTCGTTCGCATCGGATTTCATTTTCTGTATTGATACCAATCAAATAGTCAATCTCACTATTGTGCGTACGTAGAATCATCTTGATCTCGCCTTCGAGTACTTCGATTTTGCCCACCGACTTTTCGGCGATATTACTAAGCAGTTCATTAGCTTGATTTGCCTCTCCTACCTCTTTTTCGAGGTACTCAATTTGCTGGAAATAGCGATCAATTGTTTTACTCTTGTCGGCATTGAGCAGTGCCAATTCATGGGCACGTTGTCGCAGATCCTCGATCTGGCATTCGTATTCCATTAGCATTTCAGTTTTGTTTTTGATCTCGACATTGGCTGATTCAAGAGCTTCTCGATCTTTTTTCTCCTGATCGGAGCCGGTAGAAGAAGCACTGGCTGCACTCGACGAACCGAAAGAAGGAAATAGCGATTTAGCAGTGGTGTTTTTCTCACGTGGCGTTAGATCGGAGTGCTGCCTGTTAAAACGTAGACGCTTTGGAAGAGATGGCTGTAAAATTTAAATGATTTGATTAATTGATGTTTTGATGGTAAATGATAACGTGGCTTTAATTACCGTTCGGAAAAGGCGCAATGCACTGTGCTTACTGCTCTTTGTGGACTCTGTCGTACTCTTGACAGACTCCAAGTCAACGTCCTTCGTTGCCGGCTTGCTCGTTTTATTCTCGGCATTTTTCGAAAGATCACTCATCAGCTTCTTGATGGCCTCTTTGCGCTCTGCACCACCAGCTGAGTATGGTGAGTCAGTCACTGAAATTCAAGAAAACAGGATTATTAATAACATTATAAATGATATACAATCCTTTTCGTATTAGAGGCAAAAAAACAGCAATTATATTATTGCGTTGTCATGCATTCAGACGATTTTTCTTCTTTGCATACAAACGACAAATTGAAGGAGTGTGTTCGCATATGCAGGTGGTGCGCAAGATGTATATGGCCAGCACACCCGCAACGCAGAAGTGTGCATATTGTACTAATTTATTGCATTGTAAGCGGTAAGGGTGTTTTGGCAAAAACACACTTGAGGCGATGGTCATTGCGCGTATACGTTTTTTTTTGTTATAGTTGGTCTCTTTTGACATTGACCACACAGCTGCTTGAGTGCGACGTTGGAGGCTATATATAACTATTTATACTGGTTCCGGGTAAGCTCGCGGGGACTCGAAGGACATGTGCGCGGTAACCAAAGGCGGATTTTAGGGTATTTCTTACAATAATAGTTTTAGGTGCTTCTTCACATAATTAATGGAGGTTTCAGAGAGTTTTTGTATATACTATATGTGTAGTTTTAGATTTTTGGAATACTCTTTTTATAGTTATTTCAATGCAGTTTTGTTTTTAATGTGGATTTTTTGGAAATAGAAACTAGGTATTTTTTGAGATTTTTTTTTATTAATTTTGTATTGTATATGTATAAAATAAAACATTAAGCTTTAAAATAAATACTCGATAAAAATATATATATATAGATGGACAAGTTTAAATTTAATAATACAAGTAAAAAAGGCATGTCAATTTTACAATAAAAAAGGGGTTCAGCCTTCTTGCGCTTTTTTCAAAAACTGGTTTCGAAAATTTTGTTTTTCAAAATTAAGCAAATTTGTCAAATAAAAATAATTCTATTAAATCGAAAGGATTCCAAAAAAAATATTTTCTAACAGCCTTGCAGTCAATATTTCATTATCCCAATTATTTTTTATGTTATTTTTATAAATAAAAAATACTTATTTAATATCTTTTAAAATATATAAATGTGTATCTTAATTATGAAAAACAAGATTTATGGTCGAAACAAGACAATGACTCGATCCCTTAAAAAGGTATATTTAAATTCTTAAAAATTATATTATATATTTTCGATATTTAAGATTTTTAGAAAACATGTAATTGGAAAAAGAGCAATTACGGTCGGTGTTTCGATTTTTTTTGAAGGAAGATCGTGCAGCAAAATCAAAGAGCTTGGATGCTGTGTACGGTGACTCTTCTAATGAGTTTCAATGTGATCGCATTGATGAGTCATGTCTTGGTAACCCGAGAACGGCTACCACGGAGGATAACGTGGCAAAATCCATGATCTCGTATTAACAGACCGTCGATTGAAGGTGCGCGAGATACCTAACACTTTTTTTTGTTTCCAAACTTGAAAAAGTCACTCGGCGGGCAGACATTTTGAGTCGAATGAGGAAGTCATCGTCGCCACGGTGGCCCACTTTGCAGACCTCGAGAAAACGTATTTTTCAGACGGGTTAAAGAATTTTGAGCATCGCTGGGTTAAGTTTATCGAGCTAAAATGAGACTATGTTGAGAAATACATCGCCAATTATCCAAAATTTTAATTTTCTTTTGTAGTTCTTATCTTATGCCCTCAAATATAAAAATTTATTTGTTTTTTTTTTATTTATAATATTTTCTCATGTTATTATAAGATACTTAAAAAAATAATATAATTATGAACTTATTTGTAATTTAAGATTTTATGCGAAAAAACAAGTGCTTTAAATTTATTTTTTTATTTATTTTATTTATTTATTTTTATTTATTTCTGACTGATTAAAAAGTATGGTTCCAAATAAAACAAATAGCCCCAATATCCAGCAAAAATAACAGTTTTTTTTAAATTTATATATTTCCTTTGATTTTAAAAAAAAAAAAATAGTTGTATTTGATTTTGAGCATGTCACCTGCTCCATAAAGTAGCTATAGTATTTTGACGACCTTTTAAAATCAATAAAATAAATTGCTAGAGAAGGTCAACTTTTCACAAAAAGTCTGAAGAGTAAAATAATTTTGTTTATTTTTGGTGAATAACTTGGTGTAGGACCTTCTTTGATCCAAACACAATTAAACAAATAATCAATATGAAAAAAAATAAATAAAACATTGTTTTTTTCATTTCAGTCTTTTGGTTATAAGTTTGGAACAGTAAGACTTCTGGACTTTGTTTGTTTAAATATAAAAAGTAAAAAATATACAAAAAACAAATTATATACTTATAAATCTTACCTAATCTAATTACTTATTTGTCTTTTTTTGTTGTTGGATTTTGATAGACTTAAAAGTTTTTGTATTTTTTTTGCTTTCTTAAAATTTAAACTGTCACCAAGCTTAAAGTATAATTTCTGCAGTCCTAATTGCGCCACCATAACCATTAGTTACTGGCCATCAGATTGTTTTTGTCTCTCTTATACAGTCAAATATAAAAAAATACGTTTTCCCCTATCTCCCTGAAGGGTAGTCCAATATGATATGTATTCAAGTCCAATATGATATGTATTCAAATTACATATCGTTTGATATCATTTTTACCACATTAAACCATTTTAAATGACAATATTCGAAAACTTGGGACACAATTTTATTATTATATTATATTATATTATATTATATTTATTTTATTTTTTTAAAGTAGAAAGACAGTTTTTGTTGATTTTTGTATAGGATTTTTTTTTAATGATTATAAATAAAAACAAACGAATCCATTTTTATTCTAATCAATGGAAAATATGGCCGAAAGTTATAATTTGCAATTTGGTAGAATTTATTACAAAATAATCATGGTGTAAAAGTAATAGTTTTCTCCTTTGTGGCCAGTTATTAGGACAATTTTTGCTGTATGGCATGTGTCAATTCCATTGACAGTAACACGCTTTCCGTTTTCAATTATTTAGATATAATATATTTCAGACCTCCCACAAATAAAATGGTGCCAGTCACGTTATATATGCTTTTAATTCAAGAAACAATCGTTATGTAGAAATCAAGGATCATGGAACTTGGTATTAAAGTTGATTGTGACAAGGACGGAATTTTCTATTTGAATCAACAAAATTACATAAAGAAGTTTCTTCACATGTCAAAAAATCCCAATGGATCCTGAATTATGGTTCGCAATACGCAAAGGGATAATGCACATGCGTTTTCAATATTCAATAAAGTAAGTTGTCCAACCTAAGTGGACTAGAACGAAGTAAAAAGAGTTTTCAAATATTTGAAAGGTACTCAAAAATTGTAAAGTTGCAAAAAGATGCTTTCGGATGAATTTGTACTAGTTGAATATGGGATGGTGATATAAAATATAGATAATCTACAAATGGATTTAATTATTATAATTGCTGCTATAATTCGTTGGAGTAGCAAAAAACAGACTATAATGTTACTTTATCAACTACTGTAGGCTGAATATGTTGTGTTAGCTGAAGCGTGTTCAATTCAAGGGCTAAACATTTTACATGAACAAATCTCTCTAACACAATTCGATTTTAGAAAAGGACGCGGACTGCAAGACTGTATAGAATTACTTGATCCGCAGACGACTTTTGCTCTAAAGTCCATTTGTCTGGCATCTGTTATCGATATATGATAATGTAGACATACACCATTTGTGCGAAAGACTCTTAGAGCTATTCCAACCGTGTCGTATCAACAAATTGTGGTTATGATAAAAGATCAACTTCCAAAGCGTTCTGTTCTTACTAAAACTAGATAAGAGCGACAGGTTACTCCTGCAAAATAAAGGTAACACAGTTTATAGAAGATTGTTCCAAACTGTTCAACATTGCAACCGGCTAATGCAAAGACAATTGTATTTGCCAAAAAGAGCGCAAGGTTTCGAATGCTGAGCGAGAGTTCTTAGAGAACCAAAAAGAAATAAGCGCAAGATGCCCATCGGAGGTGTACAGACTTCAAAGAAGAAGTGCGAAAAACAACAAGAGTTATGAATATGCAATCTTCCGTATTAACGGAAGCGCTAAATGTTGATGAAGGTAAAGTTCCAAGACGATGGGTTTTCGACATTGGCACGAACGGCAGATCGGTATATATGGTACATCGGACAGAGAGACTGCAGTTCCTGATTCCATAAAATATATAATAATCGATCTTGTGATACAGAATTATGGATATTTCGGGCACTGTGAAAACATTTTACCCGGAATGATGTTTGTCTCTCGTCTTTCCTCTGGCCCCGCAATTTAGTCGTACATTTTGTGTCCTTGTTCTTAATTTTGATGCGAAGACTATTTTGACTTGGTGGACTGAAAAGATAAAAACATTACGGAGCCACCCTTACTTCGTTTATTCACCGACGAGCAATTAAAAGAAATTGTATCAGAACGGGGGGATCACATTAAAGGTCTTCCATGCACACACAAGCGGTTGAAATAGCAAATAAAACGCTGTGTTTAAAAATAGTTCATATAATCTTTGTAAATATTATGAAGAAAATCTTTGTGTCTTTTCAGTGTAGATTGTGTGTAGAAACAGGTTTTTCTGAATGGCCGAACTGAGTTGAGAGACCGTTTATCCGGTCCGGTTAAGAATACCGTTTTCGGTTAGGAGCGGTCCAGTTAAAAACCGTTTTCTCAATGAATACCGTTTTTAGAATACTATGCAAAGACTGTTTTAGAGATATTTTGAAATTGTTTAAAAATATCCAAAAGATTTTCATAGTATAAAATAATAAAATTTAAATTGATTGATCATTTAATAAAAAAAAAAAAAAATTAAACTATGAAGTGTTTTTCAGTGATTATAATTTATTTTAAACTGGCTTTACTGAAAGAACGAGATGAGAAACAAATTGAGAAACTTTTCAAGATTCCGTACTCATTTTCAATATATTGGGACAAACCGGTTTCAACCATAGATTTTAATAACGCAAGTTGATTGGATTCAAAGTAGATCTACAGAGTTCTTTTACTGTAGCCTGCCCTGATAAAACCCGTATTCCAAAACAAGGATAAGCCGTGGTGGAATCGGAATTTAGCGAGATTACGGAAACATCTTCGTCGATGTGAGAACAGTTCATAGCAACATCTGATTACAAGAACAACATGCAAAAAGCAAATAGGGATGCAGGTAGAGCCTTCTGTGACGACATCACTAGTATGAAGGATACTTCAAGAATGCACAAAATTCTCTTCAAAAATAATAATTACCAACCAGAGAGAGTTTTGAATTCTGACGGTAGTTATACAGAATCCCCTCAAGAAACTCTGAGTCTATTCACATGACAGTACGTTATCTGATTGGAACACGGCAGAAGATATGCCTATAGAGCAGGCAGTGCTACACCAGATTTTATGTTGTCATCATTTCTGGACATTGAAGGCGCTTTCAACAAGATTTAGTATAATACGGTTAAAAATCCACAATATTTACCCCAAAATAACAGGGTGGTTTATGAATATCCTTAAGTTTATATGCCTAATAACTGCATCAAATGGAGCTACTAATATGACAGTAGCCGCAACGCAGGGATGCCCACAAAATGATGTGTCCCCTATCCCCTGGAGTTTCGTAAATAAATGCGGATGGATACTTTTGTCAAGGTTATGCAGATGACATCGGAATGTAAATATATTCAAACGGTTAGTGATTTAATGCAAAACGCATTTCAGAAAGATAAAAACTGACAACTTTACTCTTCCACTCTTTTATAGTACTAGTCAGTTAGACTGGAGAAAACATGTCGAAGATAGAACTATTAAAGCAAGTATATCCTTATGGCAATACTGGAAATAGGTACTTTCACCAAAAACTTCCTATTGGATGATTGGCTGGACGAGACTTCACTTCCAAGTGAAAATGATATAGCAATATATACCGATGGATCCAAAATGGATTCTAAAGCGGGAGCGGGTGTATTTTGCTTACAGCCAGAAATACGTATAGTAATTCCTCTTGGAAATTATGCTACAGTATTCCAGGCAGAACAACATTTTTGGTGATGAGGGATCCGACGAATAATTGCACTTTATGCTTTAAAAAAAAACAAAAAACCTACAAAATGTTCAAATTTTGTCCCTGATCATTTGGTTGTACTACTACTCCTATCACACTTTTAAGGTGGTTTTAAGTATGTATAAAACAATTTTATTTGACGTTTTAATATAAAAAAAAAAAATCAATCAAATCAAATCAAAATTAAAATCAATAAATCAAATAAGTGCACACCATATCTCCCCAAAAACAGTTATAAATATGGTCAAAAGCGGGTTCAATTTGTAGTACAACATTTTTGGTGCTAAACCCCTAAAACCCTTTTAAGAGACTTTAAAGTATGTATGAAACTTTTTATTTAAAATAATAAAAAAAATGGAACATAAAGTAGATTTTATGATTTTAGGGTGTTAGGGATTTTAGCCCCAAAAACGTAGTACCACAAATTGATCAGAAAGGAAATCACAAGTTCACAAGTTTCCTTATGGTGATAATAGTTTTATAATGTTTTTTTATCTGTTTGTAATCTATTTCTTTTAAGACTTTGTGAAAAATATAGAAAAATACTGTATACTATAATAAAGTTTTTAATTTCCTTCTAAGTCACTTTTTTATATATGTCTGTGTAATATATATTGATATACCAGGTGTAATATTTTCAATTCGATCATTACCAGCAAATAAGTATATTTTATCAGATGAAATTTGATAAATTATTATAAATGTTTTCTTATAATAAAACTTGTTTAAAATACATAATAAAAAAAGTTTATTAATTGCACCGAAAATGTGTAGGTATAATAATTGTACATCTTGTTGACACAAAATATAATAAATTTCTACGATACCGATCCAAAACGCAGCTGGTTCATTATAAAAAACTACCACGGAATTGTGATTCCAATAAAGTCGCATATCGAATATA
>JANSTU010036078.1:0-11480 GCA_027564075.1 Bolitophila hybrida
TATACACACGTATATAAATGTGGAAAGACATTGAAGGTGAACGAAGAGATTCATTTCACTTGCTCACAAAACTGAAAGTAAAAGTTAGGACTGAGCGACCGACGCGTTGTATTTATTTATTGGCGTCGCGTCAGGTTTTTCTTCTACACATATAAATATAGATATACAATATCGTTGTTATCTAAGGTCCAGAATAAACTTTAGTTACTTTTATAATTAAGTAAAATACAACAATTTGGAAAAGTTATAATTTAATCGATTGTTGATTTTACACATATTAATATTACCAGTTACAACACACACACACACGCACGACCTATTGGATACAACTTTTACACAATTTTTTGTGTGTTGTTACTTATGTATATATTTTCGATTTGGATAAGTGTTATATAACATGTATTATGAGCGTACACGTTGAGTAATATTAAAACGCGAGACACGAAGAAATGTTACGTGATTAATTTTTTTGGTGGCGTAGTGTTGACCTTCAATGAAATCATTTTAACAAACAAATAAAAAACATAAAAATCAATATTTAATTGAAAAAACTAGGCATGTTTAAGTCATAAGATTTCGGATTAAATAAAATAAACGAAAACTACATCGTTGAATTGTCATTCAAATCGATAATATAATAACATTATTTATAATATATTGCAACTTTTAATAATTTAATTTACGATGTATTTGTTTGTTTATTATTATTTTCATTATATAATATTTTTGAATAATAATTAATAAGAGAATACATACTGAGAATAATAATTAAATCTCGTATAAAAACGTATTGCACCAATTGCACCACGTGCATAATGAACAATCACAGAATATAAATGCAAATAACGATGTTCCTCTTAGAGATAAAATATTATATTTCCTTCGAATTCGAACGTTCGTTGCATTGACCCAAATTTTGTGCAGCGCGCGAAATACGAGTTTTGCGCATGCGTAACTAAGAAAAATGTTTGTGATCTCGAATGAAAATTACACTAGCCAGAATAAAACGTTATTTAATATAACTGAAATGACGCATCATATTTATATTTCCAAGGTGTATAAAATATTGCATATTCGCATTGAATTTATGAAACAAATGTATTTAATTGCAAAGTGAAAGTTATAGCACACAAACTGTATCAAATAAAGCATAACATATGAATGATTTGCCACAAGTAATTTTACTTGAAGCACTACATTTATTTATTAAAAACAACACATTCATTATTTCATGAAAAAAAACTCACTTTTATAGGTATTCCTTTGGGCTTGGTGGATTGAAGGAAAACACTTGTTAATTTAGATATGGATTCAGCCAAACTAAATTGTTAAACTTTTAAGCAACAACATATGACCGCAGCTCAGCAATCATAAACTCGGACCCGTGCAGTAGGATGGAAGGGGTCTCGAGCTATAGATATGTGTATAAAATATGTATTATGTACAATTGTACATAGATTTGTATATATACACTTGTACATGCCTATATATACAGAGTATAGTCTTTTTAGTGTATGCGTTCGCGTATAATAATTTGTGTACGTTTTCCGCAAGAGCTATATGAGTTGTATGTACTGGTTCAATGAAAATCTTGATTTCATGGAATTACTAAAAAAAAGTGTTTGTTTGTGCGCAGTATTATTTCGAAACATGTAATTTATAGTGTACCTACCTATTCACCGAAAAAACTTTGTTTAATGAGCCCCGAAGAGTCATCATACAGCACAGAAGATAAATAATATCCATAATACTACTATATATATATAAACTATAGATTAATTTCCAAGATAGCTAACCACGTAAAGCTGGCTACTTGAACTAAATCGACTATATTTTGTCATTGTTAAGGTAATTTTAAAACATACATTCGCAAGATGCACACATCAAAATGTTTATATATTATGTTGCGTTTTGTTACATACACACACAATACACACGAACGCAGCATATACCAAGTACTATAAAGTCTACATGAAGTACTTGTGCAGTATATATAGAACTGTTGTATAGAGCAATTGCTTTCTCTTGCCCTACTTTGGAAAGCTGTCGCTGATGCTGCATGCCTCTCTTTAGCTGGTAACGTTCATACCATAATATATTAATATCTATATACCGTTTGTCAGTATTCCAGGTGGTAGTTTGAGCTTCCTTTCTTATTGTAATCTGAGTAATCTGTAAATAATGGCAATTATTTACTTTAGCATACCTAAGTTTCAGTTCTTCTATCAATTTAACTGATGGCACGACAATTCCACAAAAACTCAATTTCACGAAATCACAATTTTCTGAAAGCGACAAATCCCCGAAAACGACAATTCTCCAAAAAAAATATATATATTATAGTAAATTGTGTTGTGCTTTAAAAAACCCATTTGATTGTAATGTTGTTTACATAATTATAATTTATTAAGTCTTAATATTTTTGATATGCTATTTGATAAAGTACAACTTATTTCCAATTTAACCGTGTAATTGTTTTCTGTAAAAACAAGTCTACGTGCATTTATTTATTATTTGAAACATACATTTTTGACTACCGCGATGGGGATCGAATCTATTCTACTCGAGATGTACATAGTGCTTTCAAACTCTCCTAAGACACGAAGCATAACTTTGCTTTTCGTAGCCCCATCTTCACAAATTTATAAATGTTGGAAAGGTCTAGCCTTTCTCTACCAACCTGAGAAAACAAACAAAATCTAAAATGTCAAAGTTACAACTGTTCTCGTAATATACAAACGATTTCAAGATGGACGGGAATCTATTGAATACGACAAACGTCCCGGACCATCGCGCACCACTCGGACACCTGAAGCAAACCAAAAAGTTCGTGAATTCATTCCAGAAGATCAAAATGCGCCCATCAGGATGATAGCAGAGACCCCGGGACTAGTCAATCCATTCCCACTAAGGATTTGAACAAGCAAAATATATGTGCCCGATTTGTACCACACTATTTGAGAGACCATAAAAATACAATCAAATGGATCATTCAAGAGACGTCATTAGCACCGCTGAAAGTAATCCCCACTGGATGAAATCAATTGTAACTGGCGACGATACATTGTGCTTCCAATACTACCCAGAAACAAAGCGAACAAGTGCCGAATGGCTGTCAGAAGGAGAGGCCAGACCGAGAAAAGTGCCTTAGGAAAAGTCAAAAGTGAAGACAATGCTAATTATGTTGTACGATAGCAAGGGCATTGTCCACAAAGAATTTGTTCCACCTGGCCAGACGGTCAATGCCGTCTTGTATCTTGGTGTTCTGAAGTGTTTATTAACCACCTCAATACCAAGATCGTGGGAGTTGGACTTTGCTGAACTAGCCACTTTGGGTTAGGCACCGAAAGCTTCCGAGCCATATGTAAAAATGGATTTTTTTTTAATATTTTAAATTTAACGATCAAAGTATTTTAATGTCAAGTTCTGTATATAATGATATACAATTCCAATGTTTTCCTTTACATATGGCAATAGGAGATAATACAGAAAATGTGTAAATCCTCTGTAGTTGCCGCACTGTTTATTGTCAACCTTCCTATATAAAGAACACGCTGTTTTTGCACCAATATATCTATAAATCTACAATGCTAGCTGTATTTTGAGATAATATATTTGTAAGTACACCAAAAAAACGTTCTGCTTTGCTAATCCTATTGAAGCTGAGGTCTAACACTAACAACATAAACCCGAAGTTTAGATTTCTTAATTTGCTGAAACTTGAATCTAACAACATTGTAGAGCAAATAACATATCTATTCACCGAGATCTATCTTGATATTTATATTGGAAATCGTGAATCATCAACGCCATCCACTTATTGTTATATACATGGTACATGTTTTATGTTAATTGATGGCATCAATGTCTCGCTATACGAAATCAACAACCAATTTCATAAATAGGCGGTGGATGGTAACGGTATGATTCCCGGCAGTCCGAAGTATTCTTTGAACGTAGAACTTTAAATAAATATTTTCCTCATGCTATAATTTTTGAAATACTGATCTGACCAGACTAATTAAAGAATACACGAAAAACGTCGATTTGGTCACTCGAGGGAGATTTTGCTCGCAGCTATCCTCAAACAACTCGGAAGACTGCCATATAAATTGACTTTGATAAACGAGGTAATGGCGACTTTTTTGATTGCCAGTCAAAAACAGTTGCTCGACATAAGCACTCATCGCAGTAAACTTCTTACAATTATTTGTTAAGATTGTTGTTGTTTTAGGCATTTACTTTGAATTTTATGAATTGCCGACACTTTTTTTGGCTATAACGCATGTTATAATCCAACACTTTGAAAGAAGAATGTCGGCAGATGGAGAGATATAAATTCTGGGTCATTCTATATCTTGGAGACATGTTATTTATCATTTGTTATTGTTGTTGTTATTGTTTCAGACGGCTAGGCAGCTACAGAAGAATGAAAAAACTAGAAAGATTCAGAGGAAAATAAATCGGAATATTATTACTATATAATAAACTTTTACATCTAATATTGTAGCTTGAAAATAGCTTTTCAAAAAATGTATTTTGTATTTTAAATTGAAATTGTATAAATATATATTATATAATTCATCACATCTTTTTTATATATATATATATATATATATACAAAAACAGATCATAATAAAACTATTTTATTTTTTATCAACCGTCTCTGCCATCACTTTGCGAAATATTCTCTAATCATTCTTGTGTCATAAGTGAGCATAAAACAAGAAACGCGAAAAACTAGTATTTCTTGTGTGAGCGTAAAGCGTAAGTCAAATGAAAGAGAAGCTGAATTTACCTTTGGATTAGTAGAAAACAAAATTAATATATTATGTACTCAGTGGTAAACCGGTTATTATTAAATTTAAATAAATAATTTCTGTTCATTTGCACATACAATATTTAGACTGAAACATTAGTCTATGTTGGTTAAAATATTGTAGCATATCAACAAATAGCTATATACAGCGTGAATCATATATCGATACATATAATTATGTCAAAAATATCATCCCTGAGGAATGGCAGCCGTGTGAAAATGTTCGGACGGCTGGTGTTAGCGTAGTATATACTTAAAATAAGATAACTTATGAAGTAGAAAAAGTTATGAATGATATTTGAGTAAAACAATGGTGAACTTATTTGAAATACTTTTTTAATATGACCAACGAGTACATTTTCAAATTTTCAATTAAACAAAAACATAAATGGTGGTACATTTATTGTTACGTACAATTTAAACAGGCATTGTTAAACGCAAAAAGAACCCAATTAAAATTGTAATAAATGTGCTAGTGAAATCTCGCCTTTAGTCCGTGTAATTAGCTTATAATTGGCAGTGGAACTTTTAGCAAAAATATATATTATACATGTATAATGTATACTCGTATAAACAACGACTCTTTTGCTGTATTACAAAATCCATCGTAGTTTAAGGTTGTTTTAATACACACCATATATGTATAACAAAATAGTAATTCTAGTGAGCGTGTTGGATTGGCATACATATATGATTATGCGTATTAACATTCTAGTTGGTATGTAGGCTATTTGAAGAATTAAGAATGTAATATTTATAAGTTCAAAACACATGGCATATAAGTAAATAAAAATTATGTTATGGTATAACTAATTTGATGCCCTATATCCCAATAGGAATTAAAAGACCTAAGGACTATCTATTTATTTTTTTTTACATCATCACGGCCAAACCACTTGACCGATTTGACTAATTATTTTTTTGTTGTTTTCGCAATTGTATGAAATAAATAATAATAATAATAAATTATCCTGTATGACTATGCACTATCACACCGAACATTGCAGACTCGGAAAGTGGTTGCGTCGTGTAATTGGAAACCACGGCTTACACACCAGACTTGGATGGATTACTTCATTACCACTTGTTTGCATCGATAAGAAACACGCATTGGCCGAGCAGCGCTTCGATTCTTACGAACATGTTAAAAAATGGCTCGATGATTGTTTTGGCTCAAAATGTGTGCGGCATCAAACAAAATACTATGTTTTTCACACAGGATGTAAGTATTGTTTATAGTTAGGTCATAGATTTAAACCAAGAAGTGGCACTAAATGATTGCAGTTGATAACGAACAAAATGGTTCTGTGTTTACGGTTTTCCATTTTGACTTTATATTTTTGTGTATTCAGTAGAAAATTAAATAACTTAATATAGAATTATTGATATCTGAATGTGGGTATGGAGAGGAAGGAAGAAAGAGAAGAGTGAAGTGACTTGAAACTTCCAACAGACTTCCACAACGGTTCTGCCTTTGCCATAATGATTCATATATAGGTAGAGCAAATCAAATTACATTTCAAACACACTTTTTTGGCGAAACAACGTTTGCCTGATATATAAAAGAGTGTCAAAAAAGTCTTGCGGTATTTTCAAAGGCAAAAATGCATCTCAAGCCGCCAATAATATTTGTGCAGTTTATGGACCCGATACAGTTTCAATTTCCACCGCACAACGATGGTTTCAACGTTTTCGTTCTGGTGTAGAGGTGAACGAAGATGCGCCACGCTCCGGAAGGCCTATCGTCGAAAATTGCGACAAAATCGCTGAATTGGTCGAGAGTGACCGGCAGCCGTAGCATCGGCCAAGAGTTGGGCATGAGTCATCAAACCGTTATAAACCTTTTGAAGAAGCTTTCATTCACAAAGAAGCTGGATGTAAGGGTGCCACACGAATTGACGCAGAAAAACATCTCTGACCGTATCGATGCATGCGAATCGCTGCTGAATCACAACAAAATCGACTCGTTTCTGAAGCGTTATTATTATGGTGACTGGCGATGAAAAGTGGGTCAATTACGACAACATGAAGCGCAAACGGTCGTGGTCGAAGCGCAGTGAAGCGGCCCAGACAATGGCCAAGCCCGGATTGACGGCCAAGAAGGCTCTGCTGTGTGTTTGGTGGGATTGGCAGGAAATCATCCACTATGAGCTGCTCCCCTGCTCAATTCGGACCGGACAGCTTGAAGGCAGCACTCATGCAGAAGAGGCCATCATTGATCAACAGAGGCCGAATTGTCTTCCATCAGGACAACGCTAGGACACACACATCTTTGGTGACGCGCCAGAAGCTCCGGGAGGTCGGATGGGAGGTTCTTTTGCATCCACCGTATAGTCCGTATCTCGCACCAAGTGATTACCACCTGTTTCTGTCCATGGCGAACTAGCTTGGTAGTCGGAAGTTGGCCACAAAAGCGGCCTGTGAAAATTGTCTCTCCGAGTTTTTTGACAATAGGGAAGCGAGCTTCTATAAGAGGGGCATTATAAAGTTGGCATCTCTTTGGGAACTAGTCATCGAACAAAACGGCGCATATTTGACTTAAATCGGATGATTGTAACCAATTTTATGTATAATTGAAAATTGAATAAAAATACCGCAGGACTTTTTTGACACCCTATTATATTTCAACAAAACAGCTTCAAAATGCACTTTTACATTTTGATGTGTCTATTAAACCAAATTTACGCAAGAAAGTGCAATAATAGTTCTTGGATGACAATTTTCAATTTTCTCTATTTTCCACGAAATATTTAGCAAGATTTACAAGAACTTACGGATAACTGTAGGAACTGAACGTTTTTAAGTACGACTCCGGGTCAAAACTGTCCGAGAAATATCGACAATTAATTGCATGACATCCTGTGATCACTATTTAACTCGACTTTCAGCCGAGATGCAGATGATTGTATAACGTAAGACTACTATTCCGGGTCAAAAATGGCTTGCCCTAACTTTTAATTGTCCAATGAAGAACCCTGGCATCATATTAATAGTACAGGCAAACACAATATTGACTCTAGGGCTAAAATAGAATGAAGGTTGATTTAAATGGAGAAAAGTTGCCTCCAAGGTTACTCTAATTCTGTATATATACGGATGAAAAGCAACCCAAAATAATTCATGAACTTAAAGGCCGAAATGAAATAGTCGGCAATTTTTGCGCGATATAATACACACAAACTTTATAATACACACTAAAATTTGAAATAATCAGCGTATTTTGCTAGATTGAATATAAATATTGGCAAAACTAACAAAATGGAATGCTTGTCATTTATCAGAAATCATGAAATATATATACATAGATAATTAAAATTATCATATAAAAATATTATACAAATAAACATACCTTTATTCAATTCAAAATGCTAACGATGAAATTCTGAAAATAGAAAAAAAACACATTGTATTATTAATAAACCTATTTACGAGTACATATGCTAAATAGAAATACTATAAATAAAAATACAAAATATTCGTAAATAATTGGTTAATTTAATTATGCATTAAAAAAAGCATTCTGCAATTTAATATGCTGCGCTTTTTTCCAGTGCATATTAATAATTATGTATGCACATTCCACAGCCAGCAGCTAAACAGAACTATCAATAAAACATGTATTATATGATTTGTGAACGTATATTTGCGTGCAGTGGCGGCCGGCTTTGAAGGAAAATACATTTACCCTTAAATGTGTACATATACATACATATACAACGCGTAGTTGTGTGAGTGGATATATTTTTTAAGTGATTAAGAAAAATACTTGGACACCTTCCCTCGGCCAGCGCAGGTGAGGTTTGCATATTCAAAGTTTCCATAACCTAATATTTAAAAGTCGATTAATATTGAAAATCGTTTATAAATGTTTTATTAGTAACGAGCCACCACTGTATTGCGTGTGTTTATGTGTGTTTTATGAAATATTTCATAAGCCTCGGGATTTATGTATCGCGAACGCGCGCCAGTTTATATTATGCATGCACGCATAAAACACACCGAGCTAATAAAATAAACCTGCTATACCGCCGCATATACCCTGCTGGATTCTATATAAATATGCAGAGCTGATCCACTCATACCGGCTATATCACAACCGACGCCTATTAAATCATATTTTATATTATGAATGAGTATTATGTACACAAACAAATACATATTATTATTTATACAAATTAAATAATAATTTTGAAATTGAAAATTTCTCTGCGTGTGCGCCTCTAGAAAACAACACCCGAGTATTTATTATAATTATCTAATGAAACACAATAACCGCATTTCAAAGTTACATAAAAAACACGATACTGTTTAAATAAATTAAATTTCCCTATGTTTTTCTGGAAAATACAAACAAGTTTTACACACACGTTTATATGGTTGATGATGGGTTTTAATATGGTTTTATTAGAAAATCGGGGTAGTACGGCTCACACGGACCGAATAATGTTTTATGTGTTTGTGTGCGTGTTGCCGAGTACTGGAACTAGAGGGTTTTGCGGTACATTGTGGCGGCCTAAACGGATTTTATGATATTTATATAACTACACATAATATAATATGTATAACTTTATACTATTTGATATACTTTATACTATTTAATATGTATGTGTGTGTGTGTGTGTGTGTGAAATGCGGTATGGGGGCGCACATTATTCAGTTTCATATATCAGTGCGGACGCCTTGTTCGCTAGTAATGGCATAATTAGGGTTGAAGGGTATTTTATGTGAAGCGGTGAAGCGAGAGACTGTGAAAGTATAATTACACAATTAGTATAGAACAAACAAGTGTTATAATGTATTAATTAAAAAAGGTCAACAAATCGGTGTTCTACAATCAAAATGGACCGCCATAAGAGGGTGTAAACTGTTACATGACAAAAGTCCATCAGCATAAAGAGACAAATTTCTTCACCTAGTTAGTTTATCTTCGCATATTATGGGTCCACATAAAGAAATTCCGTATTGATAAAGTTCACATTTTGACATTATTCAACAAATTCACAAATAAGCAACTCCTAATTTACTCCAGTCATGCATTCAGACTGTATTATATTGATTTTATATAATATTACTATTCTATAGTAATTACAATATATCTGTTCCAGAGATTGCTTCAGGTATATATATTACCTTTGTTCTGTATATATTTAAATATAATCTGACCATATTGTCAAATACATGATAACCCACGACACATTTGGGCTGCACCAAAGGCATCAAATTGATTTTACATAATGCCTTCGGAGATTACACATTCTACATATAATATTAATGTGCATGTGATTGCTTATATTTAAAGTTCAGCAAGAGTTCATTGTTTAAATTCTGCTTGGGGTTATTTATATTTTGGACCCTAATAATTTCTGGTTTAGCTTTAATGAGAAAAATCAAAACTCTACCAAATGTGTTGAAAAATATTAACAAATGTGTGTAATACGATTTTCCCCGAATTAAAGCCATATCTAGGCGATAGAACACCCACCGTATTGAAAAAGGGGTAATCGATAACGCCTTAGACAAGTGTTCGTAACTTAAACACGTATAACACACCGAGTATTATTACCTTACAGGTTTTTTAGGCGATACTTTAGGAGAGCGTAAATGGGATATCGAAAAAGTCACTTCCCCCTTATCGAATTTCGACCAGAAAACTCTAAAAATATTTGGGGGAAATAAACCCATTAAGGGTGAGAGTGCGACTAAGTTTTATAAAAAAAGTAAACCTTAAAGTTCAGTTCATTGTTTTAAAAAAATATTAATATAATAACCCGCGATAAATACATTCACAGGAGCACATTTTTAAGGTTATCCAAGATCTACATTTTAAAAAAATTTGCAATTGTTTTTATAGATATATGAAATGATAAAGAATTGCATTTTTGTACCTGGCTTCGAAATCACGGCCGTTGGCTTATGAGTCAACAACGCCACCGCTATCAGTTTACATGTATACCTTATCAGATAATGGAGAGCACCATAGACGAGTGGTTGGCTGGCATATGGGAGGTCTTTAAATCAGTAGATCCTTTTACACCTGACCAGTCGTGTGAACCCGTAATGGTCAATGAATCCGATGTGCGGCATCGCATACTGGCCCTATGTCCCACAAGGGATTAAAGGATCCAATGAGATGATAGAGCGCTCTATAAATAATATTATACCAGCTGGCCCGTGGTGTCTTTGAAACTACTTACAGTTTGGTGGGAATTGTTCTTAAGCAATGGAGGAGGGAGGGAGGTGCAAAAGGAAGGGAGAGGGCGACATAGAAAAGGCGAAAGAAATTGGGGAGTGGGATAAGCAGAGGATATATTACAGTGCATTCTTTGTGTCCACATCTCAGTCTTTATTCGCGCTACACTTTCTTTCCCTCTTCCTCTCTTTGCCTGACTTCCCTCTTACTATCTTACTCTTTTTCCGTTTTTAACCCGCTTCCCATTTCATCATTTCATTTTTCACTCCTTCCTTACCTTAATTTTCCCTCATTGCTTCTCTCCCACCATTTCTTCTTCTGTCCTCCACCTTTCTCTCTTTCTCCTTTCTTCCCCATTCCTCTTTTAAAAAAATGTTTACTCCCTACATCCTATATCTCCACTTTTCCTACCTCCCCTTTTTATTTATTTATATTAAAAACCTATTTAATTTAATGTTCATCAAAATATTT
>JANSTU010036089.1:0-11479 GCA_027564075.1 Bolitophila hybrida
ACATTTGATAGACATAATCTTAAAAAAATAAATGCCAAAGAATGTTCTTTCAAATGATAATAAACATTCCCCATTAAATTTGAATTTTCTGTGATTTTTTTTAAAAAGTCGGGAACCTCGAAATGGATCACGCTTTAGAAGACCAAAGATCTTTTATAGTAGTATGTCTGTTTATTCTTTCAGTATATTCTAAACAGGTATTTCGTTTAGCTTCTCTAATTAATTTTGCTCTTTGTCTTTTAAATGTTATGAGATTCGGAGTTGAAGGCATTCTTTTAAATTTTTGCAGTGCTCTATTTCTTTCAGTTATTGCATTTTGTATTTCCTGGTTCCACCAAGGTACAGACTTCTTTTTTTCAATATTTTTTGTTTGTGGGACAAGTTGCTGCTGTTAGAATTCTACTAATAATGTGCTAATTTATACTGTCGTTAGTGGAGTCTAACATGTCGTTTTTAAAACTGACAGCTTTTGAAAATTCTTCCCAGTTGGCTCTTTTAAATATCCATCTAACTACCTTATTGTAGGTATGTTTCTAATGAATTTAGGAAATTTACTAGTATAGGGTATTGGTCACTATTGCAAAGGTCTGCAGTTATTTCCCATTTTAGTATGGGCCGTAGATTGCGTGATGCAATCGTCAGGTCAATACTTGAGAATGTCCCATAATTAAAAGCTAGATGTGTTTGTTGACCGTTGTTGAGAACTATATGGTTTTTTTTTATATACTTATATCTAATATAATTTAGTGTAGATTTGTTCGTGTGTCCGTATAAATAATAATATATATAATATAAATTATCTCCATGTTTCTTCCATTGGAATGTTTTAATTATTTCATTTTGAAGAACCAGGAGGAAATCTATTGTGGTTGTCTTCTTTCGAAAGCCGTACTGGTTATTTACTTGGACTTGATGTCCTGTTTAACGATTGTATCATCTCCTTTTTTAAATACGATAAAAATATAAACGCGGAGTATTGCGATTGCCATTTTTTAAGAGTGTTTTTGGCAATTTCGTTTGGCGAGTCCATTTGATTGTGGATATCTCGGACTTGATGTACCGTGGAGCAAATTCCACGCTATCGCAAACTGTTTGAATTCCATTGAGGAATGGCCCATTGTCTTTCAAGAGAACCGCTGGAATTCCGATATGATTTCCTTAGACGTGATTTGTTTGACCGAACGAAAATCAAAGAAACCGCTGAAACTGTCAGCGATCAGAATGTATAAGTGATTTTTGAAAGTGAACAAGTCCCTTCCTACCTCGAATGGCTATCCAGGGATTTCTTTCTCGACGAGTGGCTCTTTTTGATTATTATTTTGGTTCTTTTGGCAAACCGAGCAGCGTTCGACGTAGTCACACAGGTAATCGGTCATTCCCAACCGAAACACATGTTCTCTTGCCCAAGATAGTTCACACCACAATGCCGTGAATTTGGGACATTATTCGTTGATGGAGTGTTTAAGGTGTGTCTCTGAAATTCCAGTATCTTTTGATGATTTCGAATACATCGTCCTTTGGTTGTGGCCATCCTTTGAAAACTGTTTTTAGAAGTTCTTGCAGCTCGAGATCGATCTTTTCGTTTTGGATGTCTGCGATCAGACCCTCTGACATGGATAAAATGGACATTACCTCGATAGGATCTTGATCGGGTTCCTCTACGCGTCTTTTGTAGAGAACTTTGGGTGCATACACTACTACCAACATGAGTATTCGCTGAAGTCGTGGTAGCGCGTTTTGTATTGGCTTTTTGAAAATGAACTCTTGTGGTTTGTGGTCCGTTTCGATGGTCAAGTGCTTTCAATAAACGTATTTGTTGAAACATCTTGCATGCGAAGCTAATTGCGAGAGCTTCTTTCTCGATTTTCGGGTAGTTCTGCTCGCATTTTGATAGTGCTCTTGAAGCATATGCTATCGGCAATCTTTGAAGTTGTTGTCGGTCATGGGGTTTTTTGAGGTCTTCGTTCACTATGTTCACATCAATCGAAACACCATCTGCGCTCAAGTAAAGCCCTCTCTCTCATTTTATCGTGTAATCCCTATCATAGGGCCAGTGTGTGATGCCGCACACCGGATTCATTGACCATTTTGTTCTGTTTGTGTTGTGCTACTCCTATTGGAGCTACTGTGCTCTAACACTCACAACACATAGGAGGAGGAGGAGTCTTAATTTGCACTGACGCTACGTAATGCCCTAGGAACACAATTTTCGATTTTCCGAACTCAAATTTCTCTTTGTTTAGAGTGAGCATTCTCAATGTGATCGATGACTTGATTTTGGAGCTGTTGTAGCTGGTTTTGGTCCTTTGCGTGAATCAAGACATCATCCATGGACACTTTGAAGTTTGGTATATCGTTTAGCAGCTTCGACAGGACTTCAGGATTTCCCAGAAGCCTTTCTTCCAGTCTAACTTCGTAAATACCTTCGAGCCATTTATTCTCGTGGCCGAAGAACGTTTTTGTAGACAAATGCGAATTTTGCCTTTCTGCTTGACGACGACCAAGGAGGTGGTGCTGGTGTGGCATCTGTTTCGGGTCGGATGACGTTTTGTCGTACCATGTCCAGTTCCTTCTTGACCTGATCTCTAAGAGCGTGGGGAATTCGTCGTGCTGGATGTATTACGAATTTCGAATTGTCGACGAAATTGATGTCGTATTCTTTGAGACACCAGATTCCGCTGAAGGCTGGCTGTTTTGTGGATTGGAGCTCCTTTGCGCGCGTGATGAGGCTGGATGCTTTACAATCGTCTTTGTCTAGGACTGGTGTTACCTACAATGTATCTAACATTGAAATTGTTTTGTCGTATGATGGTTGATGTGGTGATCTCTCCTACTACTGGAATGCTGTGCCCACTGTATGCCACGATGTGTTGAGGGAGGACGCTGCACAGTGCACCAGTGAGCTTGACGTCCAGGTTCCCGATACGTATTTCTTCGAACCAATCCTTACCGTTGTCCTTGTTTGTGGCTGCGATGGAGTCCAGGTAGAGTTCATGATTATCGTCGCTGTCGTCTGCTACTGCGTGTATTGCTGCTCCTTTCGATGTTTTGGATTTTGAAGTGGCCGGACTGTTTGCAGTTTTCGCATTTTTTGTTGAAAGCGGGAGGCTATCGTTTTCCGTGCGTGGTTCCGCAACGTTTACAATCGAAGTTGTCAGTTTCGACGGTCTTTTCTTTGTGACGTGGCTTGTTGGTACGTGGTAGATGAATGGCGCTCACTCTCGGTTCACTTCTTCGCAGATCCTGGATCTGCTTCGATGTCATCTCGCTTGCTTTGAACATCTGGGTCGCCTTGTTGAGGTCGATCGTATCGGCGAAGAGCAATTTTTCTCAGACGTAGTCGTTGAGGAAACCGATGATTTTTTATCTTTGATGATGCTGCCTTGTATTTCACCGAAGTTGCTTTTCCACTCTGCGCTTTTATTTTTGTGAGAAATTGGTCGAATTGCTCACCGTGTCGTTGGGTCATTTTGTTGAACATATGTATCGTTCGTATGTCGTATTCAGCTTGGGTGTGAAGTATTCATTGAACTTCTCCTTGATGACGGCTAAGTGGTTTTGTTGCGATATTTGGAATTTGTTGTATACTTCTATGGCCTCTGAACCAATCGATGCCAATTATGTGGCGACTTGGACTTCTTGAGTCTTCTTATCGAGACCAGTTACTATCTCGAAACACTTATATTGTTGAAATCACGTCTTTCAATTGTGAGCTTTGTTTTTACCCAGCTCTAAAGGATTCTGTGGGCGAATCGCGCTACTTACATTTTCAGCCATAATATGTCGATTTTGTTGCGTTTGGGACGTTGTGGTACTGCTGTTTGTAAGGTTTTCTACTTGCTGTACGATTGTCGTATACAGTTCGTTTTTCGAATCTTGTTGTCCACTTTGTCCGTCTCCATCCACGTGCGACATGAGGTTATGTTGCCACCTGATGCATATATTTCAATAAAATTTATTTTTGAACTGAACTTTTCACGTTTTCGTTTTATTGTGCGGTTGGTTCCTACAATGTCGATATGGGATCACCTAACTTCCGGGTGATTTTATAAATTTTATTTATTCACTGCACCGAAAATGTGACCGCGTCTAACACCATGTGATGTTCGAGTTCAAATCAACTATTCTCCTCACTAATACCTACAAAGCAACTAATGTTATGTTCATATAAGTATTGTATTATTTGCGTTCTGATTTTAACTGCTTTATTTTCACTTGGAACCTATCTTATATACTCTACGCAGTAGGTATAAATTCTTATGTATTATTATGTAAATGTATGCATGGTGTTATGTGTGGAATAAACCTTATTTTGTAGACATGTGTTTATACTGTACTCATAAAGTATTTTTACGTTTCTCTTCTTGCCCTCTTCGGGTCACTTCCCGCCTAGTGTAGATGTTTATGACCTTATGTCGAAAATCGAAATCGGAAGGTTTTCGAATATAGAATATAAAATATATATACTTAATGCTCGATCCATCTTCTGCCAGCTCTCGACTGTTTGTATTCATTTCAACTTCCTCCTACGACATCCTTCCAGGTTCCATTCCAGCGTTTAAATAATAATACACAATAAAATTGATTCTAACGTTTCTAATACTATTTAATGAAAATGGTCTGCACCTTTTATTATTCCAGTATAAATGACCAAATAACATTATAAAAGAGTGTCAAAAAAATCTTGCAGTATTTTCGCTAGATGTCGTTGCAAGCGTTTGAAGAAGGTTGGATTCTCAAAGAAGCTCGATGTATGGGTGCCACACAAATTGACGCAGAAAAACATCTTTGACCGTATCGACGCATGTGAATCGCTGCTGAATAGAAATAGTAGCAAGAGCGTGTGATGCGGCAATGCCAAATCGAACAGTTCATAAAAGAGACACTCCCTGTTACTGGTGGAATGACGAAATAAAGACACTCAGATCAAAGTGTCCACAAGCAAGACGAAGAGCAAACTTCAAGAAATGCCTTCACATCTTCTGAGTTGTGAGATGAAAACTGGAAAAGGCGAACAAGGAGAATAGGACAAATTGCTTCAAAATATTGTGCAACGAAGTCGACATCAAGCCATGGGGTCAGCCTATAGAATGGTAATGTCAAAGGTGAGGGGGTCAAGAGCACCAGAAGTCAGATCTTAGGTCAATAGTAGATTAAAATATTCAGAGAGACGGGCACAGAAAGTATACCAGTTTTCACGGTAGAAGAATTATTCGAAGCCCGTAGAAAGATAAAAGACAACATGGCTCTTGGCCCAGACGGTGTGTACATTAAAGCACTAAAAGCCGCTATCCAAAAAAGACCAGACATTTTCATGAGAACGATGCAAAAGTGCAGGGATGAAAGATTTTTTCCAGACTGATGGAAGATGAAGCAATATAATATAATAATAACATTAATAATGTTAATTTTTTTTAGATTCTTGAAGCAAGGGGCGACACTAATGCGGCAATCCCAATTCTACAAAATGGAGCAACTTTAGATCGTGATAGCAAGGCAATCTAACAAGTATTTACTTTATATTATTTATTTATTTACATTAGAATAATAGTTAACATTTTAATTGGGTTTAAGCCTTTAAGATATTAATAGCCTATTTCTGTAATATGTTATATATGTTAAATAACGTGGCATTGATGCAATGAATTTACACATCTACACGAACTTAATATACAAAATGATTATTCACGATTCCGATATATATATACATATGAGCAATTAAGCACCTTTCAAACCAAAAAACTCAGATTTTTCTGATTTGAAGTATTTATTTTAAGTCCATTTAAATTACAACCCAAATTATGTTATTCAAATTATTTACATGATTTGAATAATCTGAATAATCGGAATGCCTGGATACCGAAATCGGAATAATAAAAATACCAATGTAAATCTATATTATTTTTTTTATTATTTTTTTTTATTTATATTCATAATAAAATAAGAGAATGCAAAAGCATAAGTTCCGATTCCGATTATTCCATTGAAAGCAGTTCGCACTTGTCAATTGGTCGGTCACTGATCAATGCCCATAACTATACAAATAATCAGATGATGTTGTGAGAAATCATCCGATTCTTCTCTGACTGCAATCGGTTTAACAACGAGAGAGTGCACTAGCGGCGAAAATATTGCAAAAGTCCCGATTCCGATTGCAAAACATTCCATTGAGTAATCATCCGATTCTAAATACTAGCACTGTAGTCTGTAGAGTGTAGAATACAGAAATAATCGGAAAGAAACAACACACAAAGAAATACATACAATACATAGTGCATAAGCTTTTCTTCTAAAGACTCATAACTTGAGCTCGTCTCATTGTAACTACTGGTCGTTAGTGTTATATAAAGTTCTATAAACATCCTCTACGAAATTGCCGTCTTCAATGACCTGTGATCCAAGTTATTAAACATACCACAGACCTTTCGGTGTTTATGCGTGCGCATACCGAATTTTGAGAGAGTTGCTTATTATCAGGTAAGCAATGTATCACGGTGGCGGATGAACTCTTTACAGAGTCAACGGCAGCGTGCGCAGTCCCAGTTAGTGTGGATTGCTGGTAGTCACATCTGAGTGCTTCTTATTTCGGTAAGAATCCTCAGGCAGCTTGTTTATAAGCTCTTCGGTGCCTTAAAACAAAAGCAGCACGTCAAAGTCTGAGTGTATTGTATTATATTTAATTTCTGTAGTTGTCTCGATTGTGAACTGTCAAATTAGTTTAGTACAACAAACTGTCAAGCGCGTGTGTAAGCGCGATAAGACCTTTCCAACAAGCTATATCATGACCCGATGGGATGAATTCAACTAGAACTTCGCGCTTGCAACAACACCTAGCGAAAATACCGCAAATTTTGATACTATTTTATATCCGCTTAATAGCTGATGAAACGTCAATTGACAACGGTTCGTTATTGTGTGAAACAATAATCAGATGCCTTGGTGTATACTTGCGTCGCGCATGGCGGGTCGATTCGAGTTGATGCTTTAAAATTCCATATTTATCTACCACAGTTTAGCTCCGATCGACTTTTGGAAAGATATCCTCACTTGTTGTACTATTGGATACATTTAAAAAAAAACTGTAAACATTTTAAACTGAAAAACCCGCATAACCTCTTAAAAAATAGAGTGCGTTTATTTTTTGCTAACAGTAAACGCGGATGTATGTTTAGTAATATAGATTTATATATTCCAGCACGTGTGTGTTTTCGATTGTCCTGATTTCTTTACGAAATTAATCCTTGAGGTAACACGTACGAATCCTTGTATTTAATTTTAACTCGAGGATTAATTTCATGAAATATCGGTCATAAGCTGAACCATTTATGTTATACAGTTAGCCGCCAGCCAAAGTCTACCAAAGTGTATACACTATATTAATTTATGTGAGTAAATATTTATGTTTTACAATATCTGAACTAACAATCGGTAGTGTAGATTACAATAAATAAATACACTCCTAATATTTTTTTAAAAACACGAACGAAAACACGAATCCATATATACATTTAATTTATATGCTTAAATATTTGGATACATGAAATTGTTTTTATTTATGAATTCGTCTTAACCTCTTTAATATTTTATGAAATTTTAATACAATAACATTACTTTTTTATAATTGAAACCGAGGTGGAAATGCTCAAACATTCATTTGTCAACCACGGAATAATTTTACTCTCCACGACGTTATAAACAACGCTCCCCACGACTTCTGAAAAATTCTTTTTTTTTATTTAAATATATCTGTTGTTTACACATATTATTATAGCAAAAAAATAATAAATGCATATATACTATATATATATATATAATCAGATATTCCGTGGCAATGTGGAATATTTGATACACTCATTCCTTAAAAAACTCATACTTTAAGAGCTCACAGTTCTTCTATACTGGGAAACAGTTATCAGCTTGAAGTTATTCTTAAATTCCAACGGATTTGGCTATTTTTGCTTTTTTCGTTGTTTGTTTAAAGTTAAAAACTATTGCGTTTTGTTAGTTTTATACAGTTGAGTGAAAAATACAGTTTAAACATATATATTTCTTGTGTATTTATAATACTCAAAAATCAAACTACATATAAAGAAATTCGCATAGCGTCAGGATTTAAGGAATGTTGAAATGAAATGCCGCCATGTGTCAACTGATTTGATATATGAAATGAATGAAATACGAATATGGAAGTGTCTAAGGCTACGAATTTATGCACATCGCATAATTTTATTTTGCAATAAAATAATTTAAATCTCCCACCGCAAAATGTATTTCTGCACAGGTAACAATAAAAAATTCTTACCAATTTGTTAATTTAAATGTGAACTGTAAAAGTTACAAAATTGAACTCTAAGTTCGTTGCAAATAGTCCCATATGAGGTACTTTTATGCTCTCATTCGTATTTAATTTTATATTGTGTTGTTTATTTTAATCTAAATTCATACATTTACTTATATTATACATATTATATAAACATATATATAAAAAGAATTAATTGGTGACAACTATAATGGCATCCGTTTCAAGCGGAAATGTCTATGATCCTTCGGACGGAGGATCTAGGCATAGAATTTTGGATGATCTAAATCAGTTCCCTGAGATCCCATAAAAGAAGACACGCACAGGCATGAAAAGACCTAAGTAAAGTATCTCCGTTCTTTATTGAAAAGGCATTGGACATGAATCTTGGCTCCGGTACAAAAACGAAACGACTACGAGATGGAACGCTGTTAGTGCAATGCAAGACTGAGAACCAAGGCAAGAAAATAACATCAATGAAGATACTTGGAAATGCAGATTTTAAAGTTATACAACAGAAGGTATGTTATCATTTATTATTATGACGTTAAATATTTATCCGAAGAAGAGATTTTAAGCGGACTTCAAAACCAAATGCAACGAGTTGTATCTGTTCGAAAGATAAAACGTAAAATCAACGGTGATTTTATTTATACGGCACTCTGTATTCTGTCCTTCTTGATCATATTATATTTGGTTTGCATCAAATACCCGTAAAAATATAGCCTTTAAGATGTTTAAATTGCTACACATATGGTCATTCGCGTAAATATTGCAAATCACTTAAAATTTGTGCTCAATGTTCTGAATTGTTTCATGAAAACGACTGCCAAACTAAGGTTGTGTACTAACTGTAAACAAATTTAGATAAAGATTGCATTAAATTTAAACGGGAATTTGGTATTCAGACAATAAAAATTACTAATAGATTATCCTATTATGATGCTAAAAAGAAATATGACGCCCTATATCCCAATGAATGTTTAACATATACATCCTTTGCAAATACAATTAAAACAAATACAAACACAAATCAAAATTTGAAAAAAAAACAGTTACAAAGTCAAATACAGACATAGCTCCAGAACCACCAAAAGACAACATTCCAAATATAAATGAAAATTAAATAAATACACACACACTCATGAAACAATAACAGCAATAGAAACACAAACCCAAACAAATTTACTCTTTTCTATAAATACACACTCTACCACAGATACACCAACACATATAAATACGCAAACCCACGACGAGAATGATCATGGACGACCAATAATATGAATTCCATTTTTAAGAATATTATTCAATGTAACTGTAATGGATATTATGCTCATTCAGGTGAATTGAACAATCCTTATGTAATTTGCATTCAAGAAACTCGTTTTACTGAACTTCATATACCAAAATCTAAAAATTTTGAAATTTATTTTAAAAATAATGACAATACTGACTTCGCCTGCGGAGGCGTTGCAACTTTCGTTCATAAACTTTTTGACTCTGCTTAATTCTTTTTACAAACTGATCTACAGGCTATTGCTGTAACTGTGCACTTCCCTATAAAATTTACTTTATCTAACATTTATATTCCACCCAGTTCAAACCTTACAAAACAAGATATATCCTCATTGTTAAGTCAACTTCCTCAACCCTACATGCCCTGCGACGACTTTAATAGTCACAATCCCCTATGGGGACCTCCCGTCTGGACCGAAAAGGTAGAACTATAGAGGAATTAGTTGATGGTTTCAGTTTAAATATTTTAAACTCTCCGAACTGCCCTACACATTTCACCGCTTGTAGTGGAAGTTTTTCTACGAGTAATATAGATCTAACTATATTAAATCCTGTACTAGAACCTTTATTCAGTTGGAAAATATTGTAGATCTTTCTCATGCGCAATCTAAAATTAGTACCTTGGTGGTCGGATAAAATTTCTGATTCAGTCGCAGAGCTTTCTCTAAGTTCAAACAGAACCCGTCAACTTCTTTTCTTGAAGATTTCCGTAAAAAAGAGCTAAAAGTCGCAAACTTATAGTTTTGGCCAAAAAGGCATCATATATATAATAGATTCTAGTGCAAATACATCAGTATATTGGCAGAAAATTAGATCAATTAATGGTAAAACTTCTCCTTCAACAATTATAAAAAAGGAATCTTCTAGGCAATCACCAATGTGGCTTTCATAAAAATCGCTCAACTAACAATCCTTTATTGATACTAGAGAGAGAATTTTTAGAAACTTTGGCTACCAAAAATCACATGGTTGCAGTCTTTTTCGATTTAGAGAAAGCATATGATCGTGTTTGGCGAGCAAAAATTTTAAAACAGCTATTAAATTGGGGTTTTTATGGCAACATAATTCACTTTATACACAACTTTCTTCAAAATAGATCTTTCAAAATTTTGTTAGAAGGACACAGATCTCAAACATTCAAACACAAGGCGAGATTCTCAGTGTGATTTTCATTTTAATTTCAATAGATTCTATACGATGGAATATACCAGATCACTCTGATTACATATCCTTTATCCTACACTCCATGGAAACTTGAATTTACAGTTAATACAGAGTTGTTGAAACACAATACAAATAATATCAAAGTATAATAAAAAACAAGTATAATAAAAAAATATCACTATATTATATTATAATACTGTGCTGTTGTACCGGTTTTGTGAAGTGTATGTGTTTTCGAGAAATTGCGTGCGCATATTAAAATAAATAGTGTGTGAGAGTGCTTGCGCGGAAAATCGAAAAACAGTACTTTAACAATACAATTTCGGATTAATTAATATATTGTAGATTGGACAGTTCCATCAGTGCGATTTAGTGCCGTAAAATGCCGGTGTCCCGTTCACCAACACATGCTGTTTCACCTCCTCGCCTTCGATCTGAACTGCTCGAATTAGATCGGTCAGCGACGAAACGTCAATGAACGGCGACAATGCAGATCAAGCTTTTAAGCGTCGGCGCGGCGATAATGATGTGTTTACACTACACAAAAATGGTATCGATCAACAAATTACTTTCACAATTAAAAACTGTATCGGAAGACAACGAAATTTTGAAAAATGAAATGATGGTGTTAAAAGAGACGAACACTGAAATTTTGAAAGAGTTTCGTAAAATGAAGAGCGTTTGTAAATGTAATGAAAACTTCGAGTTATTAAAAACTGA
>JANSTU010036100.1:0-11479 GCA_027564075.1 Bolitophila hybrida
GTAAACAAACTAAATGACACATAGCAATAAAAATTGACAGAATAGTGGCTGACAGTTCTGCCAACCTGGGAAAACAATTTTTTTTTTAAATATTCTCAGCGGGAAAATTTAAAATGAGAATTTCCGGGTACTTATTTGACAGAGTAGTATGGCCGGAGGTAGTATCCAATACTGAATTGTAGAGACGAACCAGGCAACCACCCGTCTCAATGTAAGTTTGACGGAGAAAGTGGTAGTGGATCAACATTGCAGCTCAAGCGTTGCATTGGAACCCGCAAGGAAGTCGTAGCAGAGGTAGACCGAAAACGACGTGGAGACGCACAGTAGAATGAACTGGACGGCGATAAAGGCTTTGGCCGCCAACTGCGTCCAGTTCCTCAACTTTGTTGCTGATGCCCTATGTCCCGAATAGGGATCAAAGGAATTTATATATATAACATATGATAATCGATATTTGTTTTCGGTGGCTCATGTACTGGTTGTATCAGGTCGTGTGCGATTAGAGCAGAAGACGATTTAAGGCTAGGATATTCCATAGGTTTGGCATTTTACCTATATGTCTTTTACTCGGATTCACAATGCAAAATTAGCAGTCGTTATGGTGGTCTTTTGCTTCTCGACAGATCCTTGATATTGCAAAATTTATAGACCTTATCTCACCTCGATACAAACCTAAAATATAGAAATAGAATTTAATATGTCTATTATATTTGATTCACCGTTTAATTAAAAATTGTTTACCTTCCAAAACTCTTTTACATTAATTACAGCAACATGTGAAGGCTTGTCTTGATTGCGAACAGGACAGTCAAAATATTCTTCGTAGGCTTCACAGAGAACGTGAGATATGTTTAGTTCGTAGGACAGGGACTGGGACTTTCACACCGTGGTTCGTTCACGAAAAGTGGTGGCGGCGACCGCGTGTGAATGTACCAGTCCTAGAAAAAACTAATGACAGCAATTTGAAGCTTCGGTTTTTGCGCCGCAGTATCTTTAAAAGGCAATATCTTTTAAAAAAAAAAAAAAAAAAAAAATTGATCTACCGATTTGTAAGAAATCATATATTTAATACAGAACAATATTGTTGTATGAAACGTAGAGTGATTTGCTTGAACAGCCAACGTGAATGTCTACTACTGGCGCCCCTCGTTAAAATACGCTGAACGACATTCGGGATAGGATTGAGTGATTGAGAAAATCAATGCAGCTTGATACTTTTGTCAAGTTTATCATTACCATCTACAAAGAAAAGATATGTATAGAAAATCTTATGCAAAGCAAACTAATGAAGGTGGAAAACTGGTGCACACGCATTGGATATACTAGAAATCTTGACAAAATTTTACTAATGCTGTTCACTAGAAGGGGAAAAAATTGAGTTAAACTGGTGATCTCAAGTCAAGCTAATATCGGTTCAAATCAAATTACAACACACTATTCTATTCTATTCTATATTGTTGCACTCCAATTGCGCCACAAAAAAAAATACATCAAGGCTGATTTCATATAACTGCATGTCGAAGTATATAAAAATATATAGAGAAATTCGAATTGTGAATTCTTTCTTTTCTTTTGTTAAACTCATTTTGCGTTTTTTTAATTTTCTTTTAATTTCTCTTCATTGCCAAGCCAACGTAATAAAGCTTTTAAAACAATGTGCGGGGCGTTCTGCACTCTATGCAAAAGTAATTAAAATAACATTAAAGCAATTGCATTTGCGCTTGTGATTGTGTGTGTGTGTGTGTGTGTGTGTGTGTGTGTGTGTAAAATCGACCGAGCGGTTGTTTGTTTTATTTTACTTTAGATCTTTATCCGAACTTTTATTTCTTGAGAATTTACATATGCACATTCATAACAAATTATGTATACTAGCTGCAATGCAAAAGTACATTAACTTACATATTAAGAACGATTGAAGAAGAAAGCTAATGGTCTCATTAATGACTCATCAACAAAAAATCTGAAGATCTATTTACGTATATTTTCAAAAGTTCATTTTCTGTTAATAATGTACAATAAATATGTGCAGTATTTCCTTCTGAAATAAATATTGAAGTGTACCTGATTCTTGTGTTTTTTTCACTTTGGCTGAGAGAGGAGAGATGTTGAAAAACTGCAAAATACTGCATATCAGTAATTCTCCAAGTGATTTTGAAATACGAACAAATCAAATGATATAATGGGCTTGGGATGACGATGATTTTTTAAACCCTTTTTGACTATAAAAGGTAACTGTTGAAAGTGTTACTTGGTTAAATAAAACATATTGAATATATTTTGATGCTATTTCTGCAATGAGCATTATTTTGCGGCAAGTGACGGCAGAAAAGCGAAATAAATGCAAAACTGCAATCGAAACCGCAAAAATATTTAAGTCCAAACAAGTAGCACAAGCTAGCAAGTAGCACCGGCTATCGAAACAGTTTGGACGAAATTAGAAAAAGCTATTTATGGGTGTACATATTGTGTAGGAGGGTTTTATAATATATCAATTGATAGGTAAATATATATAAATTGTTCCACAATTCAGTATTGGAAACCCAACTGCAACAGCCAAAATCCAGATGTATCAATACTTAATCTTTTGTTTATGATTTTTTGAAGATATGTCATATATGGGTCCCCCAAGCCCCCTTCAAGGAGTTTGATTTCAGCCAAATAATTTTACCTGCTATTTGGCTGAAATCAAACTTTGCAATCTCATTAGGTCCGTCATCTTAAATCTGTCAAGGATACGCCGAGCGTATCCATCTTGATTCACGTGTATTGTTCCGTCAATTGTATGCTTCACTTCAAGTCCAACGTAATTGTCTAACGAACCGGATTTGAATTGACATTTTTCTTTTAATTCATACAATAAACTTTCAATATTTCGTTCATCAAATGCCGCAATTAAACCGTCGGCAATATAAATAGCAAGTACAATTTTTCGATCTCAGACACTATCGACGAAAACGAACGAATCTGCTTTGCTCACTGTGAAATTATTTTTTTTAAGAAACAAAGTAAGCTTTTGGTTCCAACGCCGAGAATCTTGCTTTAAACAGTAAAGGCTTCGATTAAAGTGGCACACTTTTCCCGTCGAATCACCAAATGCATCCGGCTGTTAATCAAATTTATTTGAATTTTCTGACAGGGCGAAATGTCTCTTCACAATCAACTCCACGCACTTTAGAAAAACCACGCACGACAAATCTCGCTTTATATCTCAATTTCACCATTTGGCTTGCACTTTACTTTTGTTTTAATCCACTGCCTTCTCGAAGACATCTTCCTCGTCCTCCAGCGACAAAGTAATGTTCCCTGATTCACTAGATGTTGACAATTGTAGCGAGTGATACACATCACCCGCAGTCAGTTACTTTTTCCGATAAATCATCAGCTTCAATAATGTCGAACTTTGCAATATCTGAATCTGTCATCAGCGTTATTGTTTTTCTTGAAATTTACTTTACACGCGATTACAACTTTATTAGTTTTCTTATAATACACGCGATAACCTTTTGTATTCTCCATATAACCAACAAAAATACCTTATGTGGATTTTGAATCCAATTTTGGACGTTTCTCTTTCGGAACGTGAACGTAAGCGTTCGTCCCAAAGAGTTGCATGTTTCAAATTGACGCATTCTTAGAAAACCAAATCTACGATTTAACAGAAACACAGCTATGTTGACTGCCTCAGCCCTCAGCATATTTGGCAAATTCTTTGCATGCAGCATAGTCCTGGCTGCTTCCACAAGTGTACAGTGCATTTCCCTTGTTCAGGTGCGTATGGAACCGTCCGCTGATGTCGAATGTCCGTTAAAATTTCAGTTACGTCTGCATTCGCGTACTCTAATCCGTTTTCTGATTGAAATGTCTTCACTACGCGCCCGCTTTCAATCAAAACACTTTGCAAATATTGCTTCTGATATCTTTTCACATCTTATTTTTCTTTCATAAAGAATAACTCCTTATAATGCGTACCTCCTTATAATGCGAAAACTGGTCTTTAAACACTACAAAATATCGTGCACCGTTTATCGAATTTACTTGCATAGGTCCACATACGACGAACAAAAGCAGTTCTCATACATCAACCACCTTGAACTCCATTTCAAATAAGCATCCACACCAAGTGCTCAGCACTGCAACTGCAACATTTGTGTGTGGTAAAAACACCAGTAACCACATCGTACACTTCGACTTCATTCAGCATCACCCTAACTTTTAACTTCAATCTCGACCATTGTGCAGCCGTCTGCAACTTATCAATTTTGGTATCGTCCAATTTATTTTTAAACTTATTCGCTTCCACTGTTACACTTCAAGAGGCTCTTTTTATACAGCACTTTTAAACCCAGCACAATGTTTACAAAAAAAAAACACTTCACGATTACTGAAGTGAAATAAAATATCGTGTAGTAAATTCACGTAGACGGCTACTGTCAAAATGTGGGCCGAATCGGATTTGTAGTTTGTTTTGACAGCGTGTGGTAGCAGGCGTGTCAGAGCTTTTTTTAGTAAAATGGAAAAAGAGCAATATCGGCCGGTGATTCGATATTTGTTTTCGGAAGGAAAATCGGGCGAAAATGCAATATAGCCGGCGAGCGATTTTGCCCTACTTGCACTATCTCCCTTTTAGGGGGCACCCCCGACCATAAAAAAACAAAATTAGGTGGTGTCGCGACCCCCTTAATGGGAGAAGGGGTGAAGAAGTTGACCATTTTTTTTGAAAAACTCAATTTTAGAGGGATATAAAGGGGGTGGGTAAGAAAGAGGTGTATCAATCGATAGGTTTTTTAAATACCTTTCAAATTAGTTATATTTGTTTACCCTTAAAAGAAAACGTCATTTTTTGTATTTTTGTTCATAGGGGTGGGGGTGATAGGGTTAAAAACATCTGATGATAAATTATTAAAGGTAAAGAATTATCAGAAACAGCCATTCCATTTTGTGGTATGTCAAAATTATACTTTGAGCGTAATAGCAGTTTATTTGAACATGTATTCTATGTTCGATACCTTTTTGATTCACGCTTAAGGAAAACAACCCTTGGGAATGGCGGATAGAGGGACGGGCGAATAGTATTCTATGTCAGACACCTTTTTTAATGCGCCTAAGGAAAACAATTTGAATTTGAAAAGCTGCTACATGCAAATATTTAAACTTTTTTTTCAACGGCGAATGAACAGTTTGAATTTAAAACATAGAAACATACAAATATTTCACATATTTTTCCGTTACCAAAATACAAATACAAAAAGTCTTTTGTCGAGAGGTTTTGTTTGACATGAATATCGTCAACGAAACTCCTATAGGTGGCCCCGGAAAGACTGTCGAAATAGACGAATCTAAATTCGGTAAAAGAAAGTACAGCCGTGGTCACAGTATAGAGGCTCAATGTGTGTTTGGAGGAGTGGAACGTAAATATGGTGACTGCTTTATGGTTCCAGTTGAAAAGCGAAACAAGGATACACTGCTTCCAATCATCAAGAACTGGATTCTGCCTGGCACCACAATAATATCTGATTGCTGGAAAAGCTAAGATTGCTTGTCAGATGAAGGTTACACCCACTCACTGTTAACCACTCTATTGAGTGAACAGTGAAACTGGAGCATGCACGAGCAAGATTCAAAAAAAAAGATCTTTTCATAGAATTTATGAAAGGCTTAAATAAATAAATTTAAAAAAAATCACTTTAAACTATAACAATTTTTAAAGTATAATTTTCATTTTTACCCCTATCACCCCCTCCTTTATACACAAAAATACAAACTATGTCTTTTTGCCCCTATCTTCCTTAAGGGTAGCCGGATTTGATTTATCTTTTTTGTCATTAGAATATCATAAATTAGATATCATAAAACACCCCCTACCTCCTTAAATTGATTTTTTGTAAAATTATGGTCAAACTTTGATCCCTTGCTACCTTTAGGGGAGTGGTGTCCGCCGATTATTTTTATGGTTTTTGGGGTCGGGTAGCGATCCCCATTAAGGGACATAGAGCTAATAAAATCGCGCAGCTAAATCAAAAAGCGCTTGGATGCTGTGTACGGTAAATCTACTTCTTCTATGGCGACGGTCAAAAATTGGTTTAACTAGTTTCAACTGTTTTTAATGAGCCATGTCTAGGTGCCCGGAGGATAAAATGTCAAAAATCCTCGATCTTGTGTTAGCTGACCGCCGATTGAAGGTGCGCGAGATAGCTAAGACATTATGCATCTCAAAAGACCGCCTGGATCGTACTGCAATACTGCATTCAATTTTGGGCATGAGAATGCTGTCGGCGTGCCGCGTTTGTCCACTCCCGACAACAAGTGCAACCGTGAGACCACTTCAGAGGAGTGTTTAACGCTGTTTAAGCGCAATCCGAAAGAGTTTCTGCGTCGTTTCGTGAGCGTCGACAAAACATGGATCCAATGAACAGGCGAAACAGTAAACTTCACTCGGCGAACGTGCTCCAAAGAAAAGTGGAAAAGTAATGGCTACCGTTTTCGGGGATTCACAAAGTGTGATTGATATCGACTATCTGGAGAAGTACAAAACGGTCACAGGGCTCTACTATGCCGAATTATTAGGCCGATTCGACGCCGAATTTCAAACCTCTCCGCGGTATTCTCCAGATTTGATCCCATGCGACTTCTTTTTGTTTCCAAACTTGAAAAAGTCAATCGGCGGCAGTGTTGCTATACGTAAGGCTTTTTGAAAACACGTTTAAAATGCTTTTTCATCATTTTTGATAGGTACTACATCAAAAAGCCGTACGTTTAGCAATACTGCTCGGCGGGCAGATACCGCTACGGAGACCTACTTTGCAGACCTCGAGAAAACGTATTTTTCAGACGGGTTAAAGATGTTGAGCATCGCTGGGTCATGTTTATCGAGCTAAAAGGAGACTTTGTTGAGAAATACATCGGCACTTTTCCAAAATGTTAGATTTTGTTTGTACTTATTGTATTATTTCATTTTTTGTATTTTTTCACTTTTGTAACTTTAAACTGTAACAACGCCTAAAGTATAATTTCGACTATTTTTAAAATAGTATGGCTGCTTTTGTCATCCTTTTACCTTTAATAATTAATCTTAAGATATTTTTACCCATATAACTTTTCTTCTTTTTTTTTGGTTTTGACGTAATATGTTTTTAGAATCGAGCTCGTAGTCGGGCTTTTGGTTCTTCGAGAAAGCTTCCAGAAAGCTACCAGAAAGCAATTTTGGATCTTTGTTTCGAGATGATATAGAAAGCACCAAGTCTCGTCTTTTGTGATTTTTTTCACTTGCATTCGCATCCTCATTGAAGTAATCACGAACTTTTTAAATTCGTAAATATGTATTAGGATAATATGAAGTTGATTTTGGAATATAGGTTTTTAAATAAGAACCTCTTCTTCTTCTTCTTCTTATGCATTTGAAATATAGAACAAAAATATTTGCGTTTGCTTCTTAGACTAATGTCAGGGCAAATGAACACAAATGAGAGATATATATCAATATGCCGGCCGGACATTTATCTAGACTTAAATTATGTTATGACATAAAAAGGTTTCATGCGGGCGCAGTTTAATAAAATGAAATATTTTATTTAACCATATTTAAAATTACATTTTTATAGGAGTTCTTTGACTTTTCAATGACACTTATAAAACTCTCAAAAATACAAAGAAAATGAGTCATCGTCACTCAGAAATTGCATTGTCATAATAGAACAAAACATATCCATCGCATGCACAAAGAGTACTAAATTAAAGCTTTCAAAACTTTGCGTAACGAGCGAGACAGCGGGACAGACAGTACAAACGAATACTTTTACGGCTAATCTACGGCGACAATGTACTATTATTTTAAAACCCCTATCCTATACACTTTAAAATTCTATCCCGTTTTATGTATTCATGTGCGCCGCTGGCCACTCTCGCGTAGCAGATAAAAAGAAATATTTTTAAAACGTTTAACCCTGGCAATTTCACAAAGCTTTTAGCAGTATTGCAATACAGCACGCCATTCAAGACGAAATCGCATTACTTTAAATTTCCCGTTTGGAAACGTATGGTTTAACCGCTGAGCACACAAGAAAAAGCTCTCGTGTGATACTCAATGCCTCGCCATCAAGCGCATCTTTCGGTGCACAACAGTAAGCATGCGCACAAATACTAGCAAACCTCTCCATCTTCTAAAAAACACACACACACACACTCGTACCATTGCCACAACCAATCTTATAAATATTAATATAAAGTGACAGATAAGGCAGAGTAAACTTTAAAGCTCTGCAGTCACAGTGAATTTCTTGCCTGCTGGATGACGGGCGTGGTTTTGAGAAGAAAGAGGGTATGCTTGCAATATGTTAATTTTCTATGACTCTTCGTCGCTGAAAAGCGATAGAACATATATTATTTAAATTGTCGGCAGGCTACGTTGGGCTAGACGTACCAATTCCCTTAATGCGATGTATACGATGTATGCTGAATTCGTAAGTTTAAGTAGACACTGTGGAGCGCTTCACTGCACCCGAATAGAGCGAAAACAAAAGCGCAATGTGATTGTCTTTGTATGTGTGTTTCTGTATAGAGGTGGGTTGGGTATAGCTGGCTTCCGCCCGCAGGTAATACAATTACCCGGAGTTGCAGTTTTTGTATCTACTTGGACTGTTATTTAACCAATTACATAAAGTTGAAATTTTTATCAACTTTGACGGTTATTTTCGTGAACATTTTATTATTGATGACGGATGAGAAATGATTACAGATTTGTGTTGAACAATGAACAAAATAAATGAGATTTTTTTATTTAAACCGAGCTTATATACCAAACTTATTTATATATACTTACGTTTAAGTCTAGAGCAGCATCTCGTCATGAAAATGCATCAACCAATTTAATAATGTTTCTGTAATGTTCCTTATTTTCCATCGTTTTCCGTCTGTATTTGACTGACAACTTTACTGTACACAGTTTAGTATCTCATCACAAACGCGGACATTTCCCGACCATTATATAGAGATAAAGTACAAACGTATATAATGGGCCATGCATGTCATAGCATGAAATGTGACAGCGAGCGTAATGTCTTGGCGAATCCTTTTTCAATGGTTTTCACAATTTAAGATGTGATGTACTTTAAGATACACATGAACATGTGCGGCAGTTAACATACTCTTTTACGAGCGGATGTTTTGCAGAAAGTACAAATGAGCTTTTGTGTACATGTTTTAAAAATATTAGGAACATTAAGATTATATGTAATTTTATAAGCTACTTAAGTTTATGTGTCAAGAAATTTTATATTACAATAAAATAAAGACGATATGTTAGGCGCAACGACATTCTAACTAGTATTATATTTTCGCTAAACAATATTATGGTCTTTGATGATGTAGATCGTCTGCCTGACCCTCGGCCGGACCCAAGCCCGAGTCCGAATTTGCTGCAAGGTGGATCTAATTAACCAAAGAGCATTGTACATTGTCTGTATGTATGTTACAAATAAATAATTGATTAATACCAATCATAATTAAATATATAACGAGTCCAGCAACATAATTTTTATATTTGGCTGAGCCTCTTAATCTTACTAAATATATTATCTAGGACGATTACCAATCCAAGCTCACAGCGGGAGTGAGAAAGTCACGTTGAATTTTTTTACTAGTAAAAAAGTCATGTTGAACATTTTTTTCAAGAATTATGTGTTTTAAGAGTTTACGAAAAGATTTATTTTTAATTTTAAGCGTAAAATTGTGGCTTTTTTCAAGAAATTAGCTTTTTGTTAAGAAATATTCATTTATATTATTATTTTTCTTGAAATTCTTCTTGAAAAAACGCTTCTGAAAACACAATTGAAACATGTAACACTTAAAATCCACAATTATTGTCATTTGACAAGTAACTCTTAAAATCCACAATTCTTGAAAACCCCATACATCTTGAGACTAAAAAAACTTCAACTTCAACACGTAATTCTAATAACTCATAATTCATAAAATCCTTAATTAATGAAAAAATACCATAATTCTTAAAATTCAAAAAGTAACTCTTAAAAACCATAAACATGAAAAATATTTTTATTTTCCCTTAATATATGCAATAATTACATATAAAGGGTATACAAAAAGGAAAAAAATACATATATAGTTTCATCTTAACGAAACTTGAGTGTTGCGGACTTCAAGAACTGTGGGTTTTGAGTGTTTGGAGTATTTAGAGGTGCGAGATCGTGTTTTGAGAGATACGTGCTCAAGATAAAAAGGCGTCTAAATATGTTAGACCGAATTGTGTAGAGCATTCTTATTTAGCCATACATAGCTAGCTAACTATGTGTGAGTCAATAGCTGTTATTGCTGCTTGACTATCAGATTTCGAGCAGCCAAAGGAATTGCGTAAATATCTGTTTAAACGACTTATTCCTCCCTCTTTTGTCCACCAACTTGAGTCGTGTTGATTATGTTTCTGCAGGCTTTTAGTAATTAAGGGTTTGGTCGAACTAACATTTTCAACAGTACAGATAATCCTGTACGATCCACTTCTCGTCTTCTCCCATATGCTAAAGGATCAGTTTCACCCTTGATACTGACTTAGGGATTCCATATTGTGGTCTGTAATTGCGACACTGAAATAACTTTTTACGACTCTGACTCCTTCTATAGGTTATAACCCTATAAGTCTTTGTTTCTATTGTCGTTACCGATCCGCTTCGAGCGAGCTTGCTAACAACTACTTTTCTTACCAATTAATTTCAGTAGTTGCCCTTAGTGTTTATATGGTTGTTGCTATGTTTCAGGGATACCAGACAAGATCCAAAGATCTTGAGGCTATCTCCAGCTGAGTTTCACTGAGATTTTGAATCAATATATCAAGTCAATTTTTATTTATAATTCTCATTGTCTTAATATTGTAAACATCAATGTCACCAGTATTTTCCCGAAAATAGAAGAAATTCTAGTTCTAATGCGCACATCATAGTAATAAGTGAGACATTGCTTTTAATCCAATATTTCATCGGAAGCTGTTGAGCTGCCCGGCTATAGACTTTTTCGAGTAGTTCGAAATCGAAGACGTTGTGATGGAGTGGCGATGTATGTTAGTCTGAAACTGAAAGCCAAAATTGTAACTGCTTCCCACTGATCAAGGCCCAAACAGACTATCTATTTATTGATAGATTGCTTCTTCAGTTTTACTTGCCATTATGGACATACCTCCTGCTACAAACGATCACATTCCAATTGGATTTAGATATTTTGTTTGATATTGTACCTGACCATTATGACGTAATCATAGTGAGTGACTTAAATTAGTCTTTTTTTGCAAATTTTACAAATACATAAATAATATGATTTCTTTTACTTTTACTGGATGGGCTGCACCCGTTCGCTTGTGTTAGGCCACATTTCCTTCGTCTTCTTTGCGTTGATCCGAAGGACGACTAGGCTTGCAGAAATCGCAAGATTCTGCAGCATTGAGTCGACATCTTCGTGACGATGTGCTAAAAAGCAAGCA
>JANSTU010036111.1:0-11477 GCA_027564075.1 Bolitophila hybrida
AACTAAATGACACATAGCAATAAAAATTGACAGAATAGTGGCTGACAGTTCTGCCAACCTGGGAATTTTTTTTTTTTAAATATTCTCAGCGGGAAAATTTAAAATGAGAATTTCCGGGTACTTATTTGACAGAGTAGTACAGTATGGTTACCTTTTAAATTACAATCTAAAAAAACTCCTAGATTATGGTAAGGATCATTCAGTTGACGTCAAAAAAGTGATTGTTGATGTTCGAAACCCATATTGGCCAAATTCACTCTTAACTGTAAAATCTAAACAAACCATAAATTTAACAAATATTAATGTCTTTGTTAATTCATTGCATCGCCTTAGGAGGGCAGTGAACATTTTCTAGAAACACATTTTTACACTGGACAATGTGTATTTCAACTTTTCAACTACATTACATGTAATTTTTAAATTCCAATTAAAGATAAAATCGAAAAAGAAGTATGCAATACCGTTTGGTTATATGTTATATACGATATACGATAAATTTACTACACGTGCTTATTTTCAATTAAAAATCGGTCAAACGTGTCTTTTCTATAAATATACAATATACATAATAACTTATTTGAAATGACCGCCTTTTGCCTTCCAGCAACGTAGAAGTTTCTCTTACCACTTATCGATTTCAGTGCGCACCTCATGCATTAGAAAATTGTCAACTGATCGAATAAGGGCGTGCTTCAAAGACTCGATATTTAAATGTTGAGTAGAGCAAGCAATAGCTTCGAAAACGGACCACAGTTTGTAGTCCAATGGATTCAAGTTTGGTCTATCAGATGGCCAATCATCCGTAGAAATGAAGTTCGGTACGATTTTTTTTACATTTTTGACTAGTGAGTTGCGGCGGAGTCTTGTTTTAATGTCCACGGTTTGTTTACATATAATTTCGTATTCTCTTTATTTGGCAAACATGCGATTATTTTGACGGTACGCGAATAGATTTTCATCTTAAAATCGTTTCTTCCGTCAGTTCCTATTTCAGCTGATGTTTGTATGACTTCAATCAGTTTTCGCATGTTTCAAGACCTAGCTCCTTGTGCCTGGTCGGAACTGTTTAAACTAATCGAGCGAGATGTGTATGGGTTTCTTGCCTTATTGGTACATCCTTAAAAACAAAAAATCAAAGTTGCGATATTAGTCAAAATCGATTTCAATGAGATTAAACGCGACAACATTTTAAACGCAATCATGTAGGTATACAGTTGTGCACTTATTTTGTAGTCTGGCTGCAATATCTTTATCTTTCGATGAATTTGAAATCAAATCTTTTATTTGGGCGATATTAAATTAAGAAATAAATCTATATATTATACTTTCTATATGTAAGTATGCTGAATACTCTTTATCAATCTACTCGTATATACAGTCTGACCTGACAATATATAGCGATTAAATATGAAAATATAAACAGTTCTTTTTAACAAAAATCAATACCAAGAAAATAAAAAAATGTAATCAATAAATGTGTACATACATACAATTACGAAAACTCCAATGCCAATAAAACTAAAAAATCTCTATAATCATTTAATTTGTTTTTATTTATACTAAACAATGTATATATACATATGTTTGCTAATCGTTTGTTTATGTGTTAATTTAACAGCTCAATAGATGACGAAATTGATGGATTGTGCATCGTAAGAGCTCGTGGTCTACCCTGGCAGAGCAGTGATCAGGACATTGCACGCTTTTTCCGTGGATTGAATGTTGCCAAGTAAGTTTGAAATAGATCTAATGTTATTTGCTCTGATTATAAGCATCATATTATAGAAGAAAAAATCTTTGAGACGATATTTTCGAGTGATTTTAAATAAATATATATAACATTGCTTTGGACGTACGCACATTAGCTGTTCGCTCGACATGAAGAGTTCAAATGATATCTACAACTGTGTTATCTCCTGTTAATGACACAACATTTCAAACAATAATTATTTCTTATGCTTTCTGATGAAAAATACGAGTAGTATATATCATTCTATGGGCCAATATTTACGTAATAAAATATTTGTGCCGAGTTAGAAAAGCCTGGTGCTTTTAAGAATAAGTGTTAACATAGTGCGTTTGTTTATTTTTCGCAGGGGTGGCGTAGCACTTTGTCTATCAGCACAGGGACGTCGCAACGGAGAGGCTTTGGTCAGATTCATGTCGCAAGAGCATCGAGACATGGCACTGAAGCGGCATAAGCATCACATCGGCAACCGGTACATCGAGGTGTATCGAGCTTCTGGTGAGGACTTTTTGAATGTGGCCGGTGGTGCATCGAATGAGGCACAGGCTTTCCTGTCAAAAGGTGCTCAAGTTATCATTCGAATGCGAGGTCTTCCCTACGATTGCTCGGCCAAGCAAGTGGTAAGTTAATGCGTCTAAAAATGAAACTAGTTCAAAAGTTTCTAATTTTTTTTGTCTTTTTTTCTGCAGTTGGACTTCTTTGCAACCGGCAATGAGCCATGCAATGTCTTAGATGGTGTTGACGGCATTTTGTTTGTAAAGAAACCCGATGGACGAGCAACAGGCGATGCTTTTGTGCTGTTCTCTACCGAATCGGATGCCCCGAAGGCGCTGTCTCGTCATCGCGAGTCCATCGGACAGCGTTACATTGAACTGTTCCGATCGACAACGGCTGAAGTACAACAGGTATGTCTTAAACTTAATCATTGACTTTTTAAGAACAATAATAAATTATTACAATTCAAAACTATTGCACTCAATCGTATTACAGGACGGTAAGATTTGTTGATTGGAATTATTTCTGCTTTGTGGGTGGAGCTTGGATGTAAATTACTGTTTATTATATTTTAGTATGTTTTTGTTTAGGTTCTGAATCGATCTATGGACCCCAAGACATATGAACCACCACAGCTACCGCTTATTGCTCAACTTCCACCCGTACAGATGCCGCTACTGCCACAGGTTAGTATTAACACATTACCAAAATAAATAAAATGTTTAAAAGTCTATAAAAAAAAAAACACGCTAAAAATAATAATATTAAAAACTCACAATACTTAATTTAAAACTCTTTTTTGTTATTTGTGCCATTTTTTTGATAAACAGTTTGCTTTTTCCAATAAAGAAGATGATGATTTTATTTTTGTTCTTATAGCACGTAATAACTAGTGGCACAGCGAAAAGCTGCATCAGATTGCGTGGTCTACCGTACGAGGCTCGTGTTGAGCACATTCTACACTTCCTCGAAGACTTTGCTAACAACATCATCTACCAAGGAGTCCATATGGTCTATAATGCACAGGTACATTAAATTACGATTCAAAATTGAACACAGTATACAAATATCCGACGCAATTTTCACACAGGGACAGCCCAGCGGTGAAGCGTTCATCCAGATGGACTCGGAGGACGCTGCCCGTGCATCAGCACAGCTCAAACACAACAAGTACATGGTGTTCGGTAAGAAATACCGTTACATCGAGGTATTCCAATGCTCAGGTGACGACATGAACCTGGTACTCAACGGCGGCCTACATTCACCGTCCAACTCCACAAAGCCGCCACTACTTTCACCCGGTATGTTAACCCAAGCACAGCAATCGACACTACCACAATCCCCACCGGGCATTTCCATGGGTATTCCTCCCCCTCTAACACTATCCATTCCTCCACCAAATCAAGCCCTTATGGCCCAGCAACAAGCTCAATTCATAGCTCAGCAAAATTTAATGGCTCGCCAGCAGGCCGCAGCCGCTGCGGCAGCCGCTCAAACTGAACCTCAGTACTATCTGCCCAATCATCTCGCCTTGCTGCAGCATTCTCAGAATCAAACTGCAATGGCCTATCCACATCAGAATCCTTATGCGCCACAGTTCTCTTTCTTTATGCGTCCACCGCAAATGACTCAGCATCAGTTCCCAATGGGTCTGATGCCAAGTCCTTTCCATCATCCGCACGCTCTGTCAATGGCAGTGCCACCAGCACAACTGCAACACCAGCAGCAATCGGTGGCCAGTCAAATGTCTCAACTATCGCCGCACATGACTGCCAGCATAAAGCGCAGCTACGAGAGTGCCTTCGCACATGAGCAAATGGCAGCCGCCAGTGTCAGTGCACCCAAACGTCATTTTGGGCGCCAGACACCCACCAATATCTATGCTCCCTTCTATCCGCCCAACATGTAGACACGCTAGACTACCTGCGCTAAATTATTGAGATTCCCTTTTACGCAATTTTGAATTACACGACATTAAAATATATTTTTTCTAATTTAGTTTCTTAATAAGTCGCTAAGCTATTTATATAGTGAAATTTTTAAATATATATTTAGATTTTTTTATAATAATTATTTCCATAATTATTATATTCCATAAAGAAATACTTCATAATCATTCCAATAAGTGGCTTCGCTCAAGCGGCTCATTTCACTGAGCATTACGCAGACCGATCAACTGCTGCAAATGTACAAATTGATATTTCCTAGAAAATATTCAAGATTTAGAATAGAAGAACTACTTTCTTTAGTTCGCCCATTAATTTTTGCAATATTATACATTAAGAAAACGAGCTATTTTTTTATATTTATATTATAAGTCTGACTCAATCGTTGCCGGCCCCTCCATTCCGTAAAATAATAATGAATTTCTAACAAATTCTGAATTTACCAATATATTTCCTTCCTCTGTACACCTCCTCCGGATTTCCAAAATAATTATACTACTACAAATATGTATGAGATTGGGTTGCTTTACACGTTGAACCGGACACATTTTTGAATAATGTTTATTTTACATACATATAAAAATATATTTACAATTTATTTGTTTATACAAAAAAAAAAATCTGGAAAATGCTGGATAAATAACCACAAGTAATAATATATATTCGCTAAGTGCAACGAGAATGCACATTTTCATGTACAATAAAAAAAGGATACACGGCTTCGAAAACTTGATATTCTATTGACAGATCGAATGCTAACAATTATTTTTGCAGTTATTTATAATAAAACGATCTCTGCACAGGCCTAATAGAAAATCAAGTTTTCCGAGGTGTTGGGGACACAGACTCATTCATTTTCAAAGTATATCTATTAATTAGGTTGACTATGTGTGTTATCGTAAACATTTTTACTTACAAAATTATGTAAGTTATGTTTTTTTTTTATATTTTAATTCTATTTTAAGTAATTTATAAATATTTTGCGCTATTTTGCAAAATCAAATCTTTAACATTGACACGCACACGCACACATGCGCACCAGACACACAGTGTATCAGTTAAGTTTAACATCCTACATTTTATTGCTGGTCATTTTTCGGGATAGACGGTAGATATAGTTAGAAATTTATTAATTGTCAGGAAACTAACAATATTTGGATATAAGAGAATTAACTTTTTATTAACAATTAGTTTAGTTTTTTTTAAATTATATTGGTTTAAAATTTTAGATTACATAATATATCGTTTGTTTTTACACTATTTTCATTAAGATATATATCATGGCCTTAATACAAATAAATCTAAACTCAATAGATGTTGGGTAAACCTCTCACGTCTAAAACTTAACGGCCCATTGAATTTTAAATTCGATTTCGGGATCGTTATAAGGGACCCCAAATTAATTCATTAATTTGTTTACTTGTGTTTCGTTAGATTGGATTACATGTGTCCTTCAAAAGAAATGGCAGCCTATTGGGAAAGAAATTGAAGATAATGATCTTTGTCTAAATTCAACTAATAGACGACATTTGACTGACTTTTTTATTACAATTTTGGGTATATCTAATCCAAAACGTTCCTTACCCACGTTTTTCGTAAGAGAAAAAAATCGCATTTTAAGGAATTTGAGAGGAGGTGGTTGAAGAGAGAAAGTGGTTAAAGAATATTCATTTTTATAAATATTTTCTATTAAAAAAAATGACTGCGTATAGACTCTCCAAACAATCAATTCACGTTTAATGTGCATCTCTTTTTAGCTGTTATAAAGTCATTTAAATATTCTTAATTATCAGCCAAGTCTGACTAAATGGCTCGACCTTATGTGAAGTGGCTTCAAATATCAGAGCTTCCTCCAACAGTCACTATGAAGACTGTCGATAATCGATTCACCACTAAAATCTATAAAGCTATTAGCTAATTTAAATGTTTTCGATTTTTTGCAGAAAATACAATATTACCAACTATATAATTTTATAGTTAACTTTTTTTTTAAATGTAGTCCTTTTGTTTTATTCACTAAAAAAATAATAACGTCTCTAACACTAATCAGTGTTTTTTTATTATTGCTACAAAATTGATTTGTGCAATAATCTTTTGTATTTGTAAGAGTTTAAGTTTTTCATTTGTTTATAAGGTAAAGCTAAGTTGTGTGTGTGGGTGTGCGTGTTATTTTAACAGCGGCTTTCGAATTTTTAAAAAGATTGACAAAATCTCCTCTTTTCCGTACTTTATAAAGATATTTATAATTTAAATCATATAATTTATAGTTGTTTTATACCTAATTTAAATGTGAGTAGTTGTTTTCGTCCATAATTAGATTTATATATTTGCATATTTTATGAATTGTTGATGTTGTTGTTGTAATGTTGTGTTCATTGGCAAACAAACAGAAAAACGTCCATTGCGTAGAAGAAGAACAAGTTACAAAATAGAAGAAAATAATATAAATGTTATGTTTAAGCTGAGCTATATGGAGTTGGTTCAAAGATTGCCAAATTTTATGCGGTGTATGGTTTATTTATATGTTTTAGTGTGTCCTGGAAGTTTTGTATTAGAATCGAATGTATGCGCAGCTCATTTCGGGTTATTTTAATTTATTAGTTATATATAGCTAACTCTTATTTATAATATAATTTAATTATTCTTTGACATTCTAACGGCATACCAGGTCTTCAATGTTGGTTTTAGTATAAAAATGAATTACTATTTTTAAAATGCTCATAGAAAACGAAGCTTTTTTCTTTAAAAAATTAAACAAACAAAGTGTAGTGCATCATTCACATTAACCCGTAGCCTGACTCGTGAGTTTGGAACTCGTGTGTAAGGTTACGTGGATCATCCCATCACCATATACTTTGGCATTCTTTTCAACAAACTTCAAGTTCATATTTATTTTTTATTATGCTAAACTAAATCAAATTTAAGCTTTATTTTTCGAAAGAGAAAACACATACATAAACAAAAAAAAACACTTTTTCCCCCATAATCACTTCTTATATAACAATATAAATATGTTTGTTTTAATAAATTTATTCTGCGGCAAATGTTGTTGTTATTTTTATATTCTAGTATATTTATTTTTAATATTTATGTGTCATTAATATTTTATTGCTTTGAATATTTTGGGTATGTCTTTTTAGTATATATTATACTTTCATCGCGCTGTGCGAGCCGTATGCATAGGAGGCTCACACAATCGGAAATGATCAACTGAAAAAAATGGCGCGTAAAGTTCGCTTATCATTTCCGGTTGTGTTAGTTTGAACATGCATATGATCGCCATATTGGTGACCGGACATCCAAATCTATATATTTTATATTGTTTTGCCCCCTACATTTATTATAGCCCCTATATATCTGTTGTTATTATGTTTTGTTATATATATATATATATATATATATATCTAGAGCGCTCGAACTGTGCCTTTTTCTCTATTGCAATGTCCGGTCGCCAGACCTTTTATTATTATTATTTAGCAAAAGCGCAGCCTCGTCATTATGTTGTTGTGTGGTTGCCGGGTATAAAACAAGTTGTTGGTGCGGTAAACAAAAAAAAACAAAACAAAGCAAACATAAAAAACCCTAAACTATTTATGCATTTTTGGTGTTTGGGCTGTGGTGTAACAATTAAAGCGGTGAGTGTTTTTTCCCTTTATTCCATTAGAATTTTATAGTAAGTTGTTCAGTTTTAACATTATATAAAAGTGTATACTATACTGATATTATATATATGTTAAATATAATAAATAATATTGGGATCAGTTATGTTATGTTCTTTGGCAAATTGAATTTTATTATATATATTTTGTGCATGTTTAATAATATATCGTAAGAAATCGAGTGAGCTAAGAATTTATAAAGGTTAGGGAAATGTGTGAGCAAGATATACTAACGATGTTAACGTGCATTTGACAGGCGGCACAATGGTTGGCCCAGCATTTGGGGGTTTTGCCCAGTTCGCACCACCAACGGCAGTGCTGCCACCGCGTGGCCATCCTGCCTATTATCCACAGCCCATTTTGTACTGGGGCTATCCCAGTCCACCGGTCTCGCCAACCACTTACTATGGACCGGCACCGCCACCACCGCACATTGCCCAGAATATGGGACACCAGCACCAACCCACTTTGGTAAGTTTTAATTTGGTTGTTTAAATATTTCTTCTACCTTATATACGAATGTATACAATTTAGGGCACTTTTATTTTCGATTTCTCATCGTTTTTTTTGTTTATGCAGGATGACCAAATTGGTATTTCCAATATGGTTATTTTGTCTTGTCTATATGACGTTGGTGTTCAGTATTTATTGCCATTTCAACAACGTTTACTAATTGTGGAAACTTTTTTCCAAAATCATGGTTTAGTTAGAATTTGTTATAGAGCTTTTCGTCCACATTTATGTAGTGAAAGGATATCGTTTAAGAATTGAAGGCGGTTTATGATACTTGCAACAACTTCAAGTTCTGAAATGCTTATTCTCAAGATTTACTGAGCTGATCTATCATACAATTTTCGGGTTCGAAAAAGGCACCCCTCGTTAACATTACTATCCTTTATATGGAACATGGCAATTCTGTTAAAAAAAACACTAACAAATATATGGAAAAATTGTGATGGAAAATGTTCATTTCTGTATTAGGGTTTGAACTCACGGCCTCTGGGCTGAGAGACTTTATCCTTAACCACTGCTCCACCACTACCACATACACAAAACGATACAATCACTTTATTGAGGAAAATGTTCGATGAAAACATCATCTCAAGAAGAATTGTCCATGAGATCTTTTGATTTAGGTCGATAAACTCGAAACGATTAAAGCTTTTAAAGGGTATATAACCCCTGCTTTTTGCGAAATACCGGCCGATATGCTTGAAAGAGAAGTTGAAAATTGGACCCACAGAATGTGGGCCACATTTTAAGGAAATTATCTATAAACATAAAATGGCATGAATCAAACTAAAAATTTAAATTAAAAAAAATCTCAATACATTCATTATCCAGATAAACAGCTGATAGGGCGTTAATAATAATAATACATATTTTCTATCAATAAACATAGAATTTTAGTAGTTTAAGTAGTAGTACAAAATGTCTATCGTGTTTAGATTTTCTTAATTTATCATGCCAAATCAAAAGGGACATTTTTATTTCTTTCATAAAAGCTTCAATTAAAAAATATATATTTATTTTGTATTATTATTTTTAATAAACACAATATTAAAGGTCTAAATATATTAAAAAAACTTACCGATTTCGCCCGATGGCAATGAGCAGAAACGTCCTTAAAGATAACAATCAAACCATTTCGATTTATAGTCGATCAAAAGCTGACATTTAGAAAAATATTTCGTAATGTCAGCATTGACAGTCTCTTTTATAAAAGCCAATTATCACGACATGACGACGAGTCTAGAGGCCCTTTTACTATATTTATAAAAAAAAAATAAACAAAATACATATTATTTTTATTTTAGATTTAAGCTTTTATGATCTTGAAAATTACAAGATCTTATCTCGAAAGACATTTTGTTGAACATTATAGATATAAAATTTAAAAAAAAACGCCTAAATCACTAAAAGTCTAAATACAATTATTGTACACATGTTCGTCATATCTGCATAAATTAGTGGAATCTATGCCTTGCCAAATTGCAGATAAAGGCGAACATATAAAATATTTAAAATTATATAGTTTTTAAACTTAAATGTGTAAAATTTCATAAAAATTATTATGTCCTTGTTTCCTAACTTTTTGCTCATAGTAATTTATTTTGAAATGAAAAATGGATTAAAACTTTTTAACAAGATTTGGCTTCGTGTGTTCAAAAATTATTGAATAAAATAAAGCCATAGTTCCAAGATATCATAAATAATATTTTAACTTGTAAACCGAAACAGAAGATATCCTTTAAAATTATCAATGCTTTAATTTTGATAAGAGAAGAAATAATAAACAAAATCTCAATTTATATTATTTAAAAAATCCTCTTTTTGATAAAATGCTTTCGAAATCAGTAAATCTTAAAAGTGTAAATGACCTGATATTGCCCTGTTTTTTACTTGCCATTTATCTTATTACATCAAATCCATATCCATATCCATCACTTAATTTGTAATAAGTGATGGATATGTTGGGTCAAATAGTTCAAATTAGTTCCATAAAAAATAATTATGGAAACAAATTTACACCTTTAAACTAGTACAGAGGCCGACCATTGAAAATGCGCATTTTTGGTTTTGTGTTTATTTCATTTTTTCTTAATTTATTTGTTTTTTTATATTTTAAAAACAAAAAAATCTTTTTTACCGAACATTACCGATGAAATGCCTTTTTTCGTTACACATTTTTCATCGGTACTCCCGAAAAAATCATTTTCAATTATAAAAAGGTGAACATCGTCCAGCCCACTAAAGTGAATTTTTGCCAAAACTTCTTTAAGAAACTTTTATTTTCTTGTTGAATTAGATGTCTGGTCTAATCAGGCCATAATCTTTTGTGGACTTCTCGCTAAATTGTTCATCGTTGAATCAAAAAATTATCACAATTGCTTGTATTAATTTTATCAAAAAAAATACCATTCCTCTTTCTTTTACTCCATCTATTAAACTCTTCATATTAGATATTGTTTTCTTTGTTTCCACTTGGTCATAAAAAATATAGCATCAAGATTAGCCTTTTTTATTATTTCGTTTTTTTGAATGGAACAAATCGAATATTTGTTTTTAAATCCTTTAGTTTGACTTCGATTTTAGTTGAATTGTGGTATACGGTATGTTTAAATTATTGCTAATCACACTTCCCGTCAACCAATCATGGGGCTTAGACACGTTTTCAGTGACAATATGGTGATATATATAAATAATTCTTTATTTGTTCAAAAATACTACCTACCCAATCTTATATATTTTGGACAGCGAATTAAAAGTGATTCAAACCGGCAACACTTTGGCTCATTGTTTGGGGATCATATTTAGAGTGCGCAACAAATTAAGAGTACTGATAACATTTGTATTTCAAGTTTAATATTTTTTGTTAGGTAAAATGTTTTATATCAGATTAATAAATTATAAATAAAATCAATATTTAATAATATTTGTATATTAAAATGGATAATTTCAATCTTTAATGGCTATTAGTAAAACTAAGTGCATAATCCTTCTATCAGAGGTCGAATATACAGTGTATCACTATCAGTAGGATAATTAATAATAATTAATTCAAAACAATTTATATATATATATATATATATAATATTAAATATATATTAAAAAAAAAACTAATACTGT
>JANSTU010036122.1:0-11473 GCA_027564075.1 Bolitophila hybrida
AGAAACAAGTGTGCATTACGGCTATGTGCCACTTTGATTTGAATCGCATGGTGATCGCTGTCATACGGGAGCACTTCGTGCCCTCCAACAAACGCAGGTGGGATATCAAGGACATTAAATTGTACGGTAAGGTCGAAATTTAGTCTAGAGTCAGCGATGCATATGTCAAGGTATGAGTTCCCAGCCAGTTTTTCCAGTCTCAACTCGGAAAACAGTGTGTTCCATTCATTGCTGAATAGATCAGTGTTTCTCTGGGACGCATACAATGACATAATGCATAGAAACTCGCGGTTACGCAGACTGATCCATATACCCGCGGCTTCCAAACAATCAAATTGTTTTGTCACCGGGGTACACGCAATTTTAAATTTTCCGTCTTACCTTGCTCGAGCCCGCACCGTCCCGGTTCATGGTCCTCGCAACACTATACTGCATATTGCAGTTTCCTGCCGTATGCCCGTATCCCTGACACCGAAAGCACTGTGTTGGCCCCGATCGTCAAATTCTCGCCCACCTGACTACACGGAATATCACATATCTTGTGCTAACACAAATATTTTAGAAGTTATATTAAAATCTATACGAATTCAGAGACTTTAAGGAAAGACCTTATTGAAATTATTCTTATCCAAATTCAATACCTCATGTATTTATATTCAAATATTTATCGGATTTCAGAAATAGCAAATATTTTTAATTACCGCAGATCTTATTTCAACATTGAACAGAATAATTAGTGTATTAATTAATGAATTACGATTCCGAATATAAAATAGCTAGATAGATCTAAGTATTCGCATGTTCCTTGCAAAGTTGTCACGTCACGTCAATGCAAATAAAGACTTTTAAAACACATGAACATTTAATAATAAAAATGTCATATCTGTACCTAGGTTAGAACTTTACGTCGTCTGGGTTATAAAGCAGTAACCTAGACTATTGCGACATCTACCACATTATATATCAGGAGATTTAAGTTGGTACCTACCTCAAGCTTGAGTAAAAATGCAAGTTTTTGTTCGGTGATGTATCTTTAACATTAGGATAAAATGAATCTCACATATATATTATACATTATCTATCAAAACTAAGTTAACACTTCAATATTTTGTACAAAAGTCTAATATATTGGCCGTTACTTAATAAAAAAATAAAATCACATATTTACATTTAATCTATTTAAAGTCGAAAATCTAAATCGTACAAGTAAATAAATAAATAAAAGGAAGTTATAGAGAAAAATTAGCGTCGCAAAAATAAGTTAACACATCTTAACAACCACAGTGTCTACCATTTCTCTGTGACATCTTCGCAAGTCTGTCTGGAAATGAAAGATTGAATCTTCTACAAACTTCTGTGGTAAAAGAATTCCATGTTTCTTCGATATTGGCTCTTATTTCTCGAATATTTTCAGGAGCCTTTTCTGCGGTCTTTAATTTTAGCATGGACCACATGGTAATATGACGTACAACAAACAATTTTCGGTAAACTTCAGCATTAACTTTTCCTTTCAGGATTACAATTTTTTCAACTGCATATGATATGTACCCCCAGACCATTATTCCTAGCTCAAACTTTTGTAATGTTGGATTTGTGCACTTGAAAGACAGCTCTTCCCCAGCACGTCTCCAAACAAAAATTCTAGCATGACTGTGTCGCATTCGTATCAGTCCACAGAACTTTATGCAGGTGATTTTAAAACATGTTCCTCATAAAATCGCATTCGTTTTTTTAAATAATTTTTTCTACCGAATAGAAATTTCTGTGCAATTCTTCGGTGCTTATTTCCTTCGTGTAATCTGCGTCAAATAGTGTGGACAGAAGGCACCAATTTTCCTTCGGAAAGCATCTTGGCACGGATCTTTGGCACAGATAAGCATGGGTTAGCATCTGATATTTAGAGCATTCTTATATTTTCTCTTTCAGATGTTTTTCTTGGACGACAAGCCGGTCCTACTCGGCCTTCATTTTTATATGCATGAATTACTTTGAAAACTGCAGTCGTTAAATATTTTTAAAAATTTACTTACTTGATTTTGAATGTAGAACACTAACATACCATATATAACCATTTGTTTTTAAAAATATTTATGTTATTAGTTTTTTGTAAAAACATAAATATTTTGAAACAAATGCTGTTAACTAATTTTTGCAAAGTCAATAATAAATGACATTTACAATATGCTATTTATTACTTCAAGGTCATGACTATATTATAACGGCATAACGGTAATGAAACATTGCAATTCTTCTTCATCTTTGCAATTCTCTCACAATCAGCACATTTTTATTAATAATTAAATAGCGAATCCACTTTTCAAAGCAGGAAAGATTGGTTGATCGAGTCTTCACTTTCGAGTGACAGGTCTGAAAAAAGACTGATGAAGGTCAGTTTAAGTTGATTGAATGGAAGCAGCAAAGCTGGGTGTTCTATATAATATTTATTGCATTTAATATAAAAACATTTACATTTAAATTATATTGTATATTGTATGTAATTTGGCCCGCTAAGCACTAAAATGGTAATATAAAACAATGTATGGATAGAATTTCAAGATACGATTTGTTTAATAACAACAAAAAAACAAATGTTGTTGAACATTATTAAACATATTTCTAGTTAGAATTTACTGATGTGGTTAGATAATATATCAGATTTAAAGGTAATTAAAGTATCTATACATTTTGTTAAATAATTTTCAATCCATTCAGTAGAAATACTATTATAGCCGTTCTAGTTGTAATAAAAAACGAATGGCTTGTTATTTTTCAAATATTATAAATGTATATTCAAAGTATTCCTTTTCCGAGTCGACACAACGTGATTGGAATAAGTTTTCAAGGTCATTCAATGGAAAAGCCTTCAAAGTTCCCGTCACGGCCGCCCTTATTGTGTCCACATCTTCAAAATAGCATCCTTTCAGATGCATTTTTAGCTTCGGGAATAGGAAAAAAATCGCACGGAGTCAAATCATGTGAATATTGTGGGTGGCCAATCACAAAAACATGATTTTGTGCCAAATAATGGCGCACACGAAAGACATTGTGGGCGGGTGCGTTGTTATGCCACAAAGTCCAACTCCCTGGATCATGGTATTCAGGTCGCACACGGGTGATTCTGGCTAATAAACGACTCCGAACATCAAAATAAAAGACGGCATTGACCGTCTGGCCAGGTGGAACGAATTCTTGGTGGACAATGCCCTTGCTATAGTAGAACAAAATGAGCGTTGTCTTCTCCTGACGCTCTCTTATCTGGCTTCTCCTTCTGACAGCCATTCGGTACGTTGTCGCTTTGTTTCTGGGTCATCGTATTTAACGGACCATGTCTCGTCACCAGTTTCAATTGATTTCAGCCAGTGCGGATTACTTTCAACGGTGCTAATGACGTCTCTTGAATGATCCATTCGATTGCATTTTTCATGGTCTCTAAAATAGTGTGGTACAAATCAGACGCATATCTTTCTCTTGTTCAAATCCACGGTGAGATTGGATTGAATAGTCTCAATGAAATCACGTTTTGTTCGAGTGATAAGCGATGGTCCGGGACGTACAAACCCACGTACAAACCGGACAATTCTGTCCGGGACGTTCGTCGTCTTCAATAGATTCCCGTCTGTCTTGTAATCGTTTGTGCCACAAAAAAAACACATAAACTTGTTTCATGTTTTCGAACGTTTGAAATTGTATTTAATTACAACTCTTTGAGAACAGTTATAACTTTGACATTTTGCAAATATTTTTGTAATAATTTTCTAAGGTAGGTAGTGAAAAGCTAGACCTTTCCAGCGATTATAAATTTGTAAAGATGGCGCTACGAGAAGCAAAGTTATATACTCAATGATTGCAATTACGAAAACTTGATTTGATTGATTTTCACAAAAGTGGCAAATCTTGGAAGAGAATTGATGATGAGTTCTTCCGAAATTTTAGAATTGTACCACCGAGCATAAATGCAAAGAAAAAGATAGTTGTAAAATTAGAAAATTATGGAACTCTTCATGACCGTTACTCTAAAATAGTAGTCAGAGATAATCAGTGCAATTTGAGGAAAACATTGACGTGTGAGGAATTTAATTGATGGAGATCCGACATTGTCTATCACAAAGACATCCCAAATTTTAGATTTAACAAACATCTAAGCGCAAAATTTTAAAAATTTACATGCATGCACAAATTCTAGGGTGCAACTATTTTCAGAATTAGCTAGAGAACGTAGAATTATTTTATTTTTGCAATTAACGCATTTCAAAGACGATTAGAAATGATAACACGGAACAATGGTGGTCATTTAGAGCATTTATATTAAATATTATTATTTATAATTTTATATAATTAAAAAAATAATTATGTTTTTTAATACATTTTAAAAACTTAGTTTGACTCTGTAAATTGTTTGTCATTACATGTTGAGTTAAAAACTCAGTGCTACTTTTTCTTGAACTTTTTTTGTGATGACCCTGTATAACAGAAAGTACACACATTTTCGATCATGATTTAAAATACCAATTACCATTTTCAATAATTTCGGATGGCAAAGAATTAAATAATTTCAGTCCTCCAGAAAGAAGACTATTAGGATAGAAATTTGTTCTAAAATTTGGTATGTCATAGTGTATCGTATAGAAATGAGAGTTTTTTTATTTTATTAGTTAGCCACTTTAGCAGAGCTTTCAATAAGCTAGAAATTTATATTACAAGTTTAATAAGTATAAATAGATAAATTAGTCCAAATAATATATATAAAAAAACTTATACAGTGGAGGGGAAAAAAATGAAAACAAAAATCAAACTATAGAAAAATAAAGCTAAGAATTAAACGAAATGAGAGTTTATGAAGTGAATTTTATATTTGAGAAAAAAAAGTTTTTTTCTTAGCAAGAAGTAACACTAGAACTGAAAAGCATAATCTAATGAATTTGTATTGCAAGGTTGAAAGTGCCTTTAATTTAGTTTTGGAAACATTGCTTCATTTTGGGTTTAAATAGATAAGGTGTGGTAAAACATATGAACTATATATGTTTATTCGAGCAGTGCAAGCGGTTGAAGTGAACATTATATTAGGCGTATTTCGTTTTTTATGTGTGTGATATGTTTTGATCAGTTTAGTTTTTCGTCTATGTGATATATATTTTATGTCAACAAAGACTGACGAATGCATTTTACAAAGACCAGCGAACCTATCAACAGGTTTACTGCGCTTTGATACGACACTACCCGCTAAATGTTCAAACAACTCTTCGCGAGACCTATGGTGGCTTCGATGGAACGAGGCCTCTTAAGCCTGACGATACGATGTGCCAGGTATTCTTTTCGTCCCTAAATGTACCCCTTGTGCCGACCAAACCTAGTGTCGTTACGTTTTTTAGCATTTAAACGTACACATTTCCACATAATAGTTTGAGTTATACAAATTCACGTCAACAAATGTAACAAACCCACCCATACACTCCCAATACACAATCACACACAACACACCCACAGAAATGTACAGCCCTTTATGTAATAATGAATTTCCCGTGTACACGAACCAGTGTCTGCGCATATTTTCAAACCATTTTTTTGTATAGTTAATAATAATAAAAAAGCTTTAAAAAACTCCTATAATATTTTTTTATAATATTCCAAATTGTATTATTAAAAAAAATATGCTTTATTAAAAGATCTGTTATGATATTTGTTATGATATGTGTACATTTGTGTATATACTTCTGACGTTCTGACATTAAACCTAACAAATTATGTCATTGCAGTACCGGAACATTTTATCCATTTTCGAAAGGTTTTACTGTAATGGTTTTTATAAATTTTGACTATGAAAATAAATATAGAAACATGATATAGTGACCCTCAAGTTGAAATACCTTTGAAAAAAATCCAATTCTTTATAAAAAAAAAACATCCGAACAAAAATTATATTAAATTATGAAGAAATAAATACATATAAACTGAAATAATTAAAATCTGACTAATTGTAGCATGTTCAATTAATCATAACATATATCATATACACGCCAACATTGCATGCAAATCTAATCATAATCTTTAATGTATTCTCAATGCGCATATTATAAAAAATGCACAAAATCGCATGCATATATAAAGCAAGTTTTATTTTTAAGGAATATAATTTTATTAGCATTACATTTAACGATGCAATCCAGTGCGCTTTTGATTTGCTTCTGTATGGCTTTATTAAGCCATGTTCATTGTGAAGATGAGGTAAGTAATTTTGTCTTTAAATGTGCTAAAAATAGCTCAAAATAATTAATTAAATAGTATGTCTATGGATATGATCGCATAGAAACGGTTAACGGCACCGGAGAATATTTCAAGTACACCATGAATGTCAATAAGAAAGAAGGTTCCGATTCCGTATTTATAGTTAAGGCTGAAATCGACCAACTCGTCGAATTGGATGACAACTGGAAGGTATGTAAAACACTGTAATCATTATAATATGAACTAATACATAAAAATTAAAATAAAAATCGTAGTCTGATATAACTGTATATCGCAGTGATACAAAAGACGGTACGTATGAAAAGTTCATGAAATTTCCAAAAGTTGGCGTTTGTATGTTTATGAAGACAATTTACAAAAAGTACTTTTACGAAACAATCAAGGATTTCTCAAATCTTCCGCATTATGACAAATGTCCGTTGACTAAGGTACGATGATATATATATATATATATATAAATATATTCCTAATTCTGTAATCAATAAGCAAATGCAAATATTTTAGGAAAAGTATTTGATAAATGACTATCCGATGGATGCGAACAATTTCAAGCAAATGGCTAAGCCAGGTTTCTATAGAGTTGAAGCGTTTCTAATGGAGAATGATGTTGCCCGAACTGGTGTATTTATTTTTGGGTCAGTTGTGCAAAAATGAAGAAATAAAAATAAAACATTTTATTAACGCATTAAATGATTTTTAATTATGTTTTAAAACGTTAAAATGTATTAATTATATCTGGTTGCCAGAAGAATTACTATAGTTATTATAGTTATCTTCATCCTTAACATCCTCTTTATCATCAATTATAATAATATCCTCTTCATCTTCAATTATAACAATATCTTCTTCATCTTCAATTATAACAACATCTTCTTCATCATATATAGGATCCACATAGATAATAGAAACAGGAACCCTAAAACACAACAGTTCCTCTTCTCTGTTGTTGATCACCCGCCAGTGCAAAGATCCTATAAGCTGTGTAGAAAAAAGATAATACATAGATTAAACATGGTAAGCAACAATAATAAATGATAACTCTCACCGTGGGCAATTGATTGCTAACTGGCAGACTTGCGGTAAATGTATGTAATTCTTGACTCTGATATAAACAGGACTCATTTGTAAATACGTTCGTAACATTTAGCACCTCCGTATAAACCTTGTTCAACACCCAGAAAACTTCATGGTGAATCGTCGTTGCCGCATTTATTTTAGGGTCTTGAATGTAAGTAGATCCGATATGTGTTAAGAAGGAATTTTCATGTACAGTTTTTATTAGGTGGTATTTAATATGAAGTATTATCTAGAACTCACTATTAATTTCAAATGCTGCCGTTACATTTACTGTACTGTTTAATGGAATTTCACATGGCACAGAATTGCAACCTGTTATTTCCACAACCCACAAATCATAGGGATATCCAGTGCCTTTGAATGCAAATTTTATATTGTGTATATTTTAAAAAATTAAGATCAAAATAAATAAAATTACCACAATCTTCAAAGGGCACCGAACTATTGCTGAGACATCCCTCAGATGTGTTCACGAGAAAGCACAGAAGAAACAAGATCAAAAATGAAAGCAACCCAAACTGCTGGAGGAATCCACGATTGGTGAAACCAGGCATTTTGAAAACGATAAAATTACGAATAATTCGCAAGATCTACGTACCAGTCTTGCTATCGATGGCAAACTGAATACATTTTATAAATATACAGAAGCGGTGAGCGGTGTAAGGCAATAAAAGTAGCTCAAAGATTTTTTTGAAAAAATACGCAGTTGATTGTGTGTGTAGATATTTATTCGATAATCATCGATGATTGAATAGAATACGATAAGACAATTGATTGTATAATATATTGTCTTTTTATATGGTATAAGTGCGTATTTAGAATTTGTATTTGTATATGTAAATGTATATATAATGTTTTATTTTGAGACTCAATAAATATTTATACAAATTTATTAGAATTTACTCAACAGATGTTTCTAAAATGGAAAAACACTTTATAAAATATTCAAATGGAAGTATTTGTTTTGATGCAAATTAATAATTTCTAAGGCATTTATTGTATAAATCGTAATAATCCCATATATATTTTGAATGTATTATATGCTCTGATTAGATATGTGTATTATAAGCACAATACATTTTTAATATATACTACCTCACACTAGTCATAGCGGATACTATCGCCAGAATCCCACGCGAATTACATAAATATAACTTGCAAATCCATATAGCATTATCATCACACTTATTCTTACACCTACACATTGACACAATGTCGATAGCATTATTTAGAAAGCTTCATTTTACTTTCTTGTTTTAGATAAATATGTTTTATATGGATTATTCATAAAATTTAATACAAGTAAATTTAAAAATATCAATTTATCAATCGCTATAACGAGTTCAAATTCAAAAATAAGCTTTTAAGTAAATTATAGAACAAAAAACGATTTAAAAAAATCATAATTAAAATCACATTCAATGCCCCAATTTTGGTACGTTAAACTCAAAAATCAGATTGAGAAAATAATATTATGTATGTATTCGAGATATTTTTTTATAAAATAGTTTTTTAGAAGGTACAGCTTTACATGTTATAGGCAATATATCCAGTTTTAAACTGAATCTCGTATTTATATAAGCGACAATTTCACTGTTAGAAATCATAAGATCCTGATGGAAGCCAATGATATGAAAAAGTGGACTAAATCCTTCGGGGTTTGAGAGTGATGGATTGGTGTACGTACGAGTTGGATCGGATGATAGGAAAATGCTGGTGTGCAAACTCTCACACCTAAGACTTACTGTCAAGGACGGGATGACTGGAATTGAGGACTACAAATACTAGCATGACGCGGATGCAGATTCGGAGAGGAGATTAATTTTATTTTTTTACATCGCATTTATTAAATATAACATACATTTATAATGTATGAATTTATAAAAAAATATTAACTCGAATTATATAGTTGAACTCAGCTTCAATAATTTATCTCGTTATTTCTTTATTTCAATTATTGGGTTTTGATCATACTGCGCGGTAAGATTTAATTCAACTTCAAATAATATTCTATTTCATCCACATTCTTTAAATCAAAATCACCTAGCAACTCAAACTCTAACAATTTTAATCTTATTCCTCACCTTGTACTTTCAGTCAGCATTCAAAATTAAATGTAATACACCAAATATTTGTCACTTAAACGTTTCCTGTATTATTTCTAAAATAGATGATCTCAATCACATTTTTCATAATCAAAACATTCATGTATAATTTCTATCATCGAAAGCAAGCTCAAATCATATATTTCGTCAAAAAATGCAGCAATTGATATACTTAGACTGTTTCGTAATGATAGAAAATTGAGAAATGTTTTATTTTTGCAATTTACATAAAATAATAATATATTAAAATATCAGACATTTCAGGGAACTTCACAGAATATATTTTTATTGAATGTATATTTCCATCATTACGGAATTACCGCGTCTATATAGTATAATCATGTCACCTTCTGGCGATTTTACCCATAATCTGTTGGTCACCAATAATAATAATACAGACTTCCGTCACTCTCTTTTCATAACTAATCGATTTGACCTTGTCGGTACTTGTAGTCAAGTTAGGAATCCTGGGATATCGACACATGACTTATTTTTACTTTCGTACACCATTGATTGACTGGACAATTTTCAGAGGAAACCAATTCTAAACGTTTTTATTCTTCTATTAATCGCAATTTCTCTCTTACTTGATGATTTATTAATCATGATATGAATCCTTTTTATACTACTAATGATTAGTTATATTAAATGTTCGTAAAACTCAATTTGCTTGGTTCACACCTGCAGTAGCTCTCTTGGAATGTGGTGGTAACTTTTAATATTTAACTTTCAAAACTTTTCGAAATAATAGTAATAAAAAATGCAAAACTTGACTTTAAATTACCCACCAGTAAAAACTGGACTAACCTCAAAAGATTAAAGTAATTTCCACTAAAAAGCTATCTAATTTGGCACCATACATCGCTGAATAATTTAATGCCTATCTGACGGAAGATAACAACCAACACTTTCCTGACCTAAATATAACTGTTAATAATTATTACTTATAAGAGAGAAGGCTTTCTTGTCAAATCAAACGCGCCTGGACTGGATGGTATTCCTAATTGCTATTTTAAAATGATTATATACTTCAACACTTCTTCATGTCTTGTTTCATGTCTTCAACAAAATTTTAACCACCTCCAATTTTTCTGACTTCTGGAAAAGTGCCAAAGTTTTACCTATTCCTAAAAACTTCAGATCATATAGTTGTCATGAGTATCCTCCAATTAGCATTTTACCAACGATCTCAAAGATGATGATTGCTTGATTTACTCTCTATTACTCTATAAAAAGGCAACTAAAAACTAACCCATAATGAAATGAAAACTAATTTTTAACAATCCATCCCATAACATTTCTGATTTGAATTATGGCATTGTGTTTTAAAAAGATTGCAATGAAAACTAGTTATTTTACAATACATCACATAACATTCTTGGTACGCAATATGACGTTAACCATAGCCATAGCCGAGTGGGTTAACGCAATTGCCTGGCTTATGGGAGGTCTCACACATCTGTAACAAACAAGGCGCATTGAATAAATTTGTGATAAGGTCAAACAGAAAGGAAACCGATGCGTTAAATCTTCTACGTTCAAGAGAATCTGAAGTTAATAGTATCAACCTTGATGAATAATATAGTAACTCATAACTATTCGACCAATGTAGACAGTAAAAAATGTTGTAAAGACCGCATACATCAAAACATGAGCATCATTAAAAATATTAAATTAAAAACGTCATTAAAAAACGTAACAAATAAAAAGGACCAATATGAATAACTTAGGGGACACCAGATCGCACAGGAAACATATTAGATTTACATTAACCAATTTTCACAAACTGAGTTCTGTTCGTTAAGTACGACTAAATCCGACCGAAGTAAATGCTTTAGTAACGTTTCTAAATAAAAAAATAATTTGGAGACCCGATTCAATGTTACAAATCATTTTTTTTAAACTCTCCTAATTTGTTGTGGTTGATCTATATGGGGGGCGAGGTTGGTAGTGGCAAATCTCGTAATTCCTAAAGTTACTTTCACCAAAAATTCTCAAGGTGATGATCGGGTCTAGTGTACCAAAATACATTCGATTTTTATATATAT
>JANSTU010036133.1:0-11472 GCA_027564075.1 Bolitophila hybrida
AAATGTGTATCGATAAGTTTATTACGCATTGTGGTTGACGCATGAGAACATATGATAACGCATTGATTCGCTTAGATCGAACTGTTATATAAAACAGTTACATCAATAGTTTGATGTTGAGATAATCTGCCTAAATCGCTACCCAGGAAACAATTAAAAAAATCTTACCAATTAATTTAAATGTGAATTGTAAAAGTTACAAAAGTGAACTCCAAGCTCGATAAAAATATTACACTATGGCCAACACCTGTTGAATCACTCTTAGGGAAAACAACCTTTGGGAATGGCGGATAGTGGGTTGTGGAATAGTACCCTGTAAAGCTTCTGATTTCTATTTTGATATCGAGTAAATGTTATAAATTTACTGTGAATTTTAGAATTATGCACTATGCATTTTTGCATTTTCAGTCATATTTTGTTTGCTTTTTTTGTTGAGCAATAATCTTTTTCGGTGTGATTTAATTTTATTTTTGGAGTGCATTTTTTTCGTCGACCGTAAATTTTTAAACCAAATTTAAACAGCTAACGACAACGTTATTTTTTAGAAATACTCTGTTGTGTACTAATTGCTTTAAGCTCTATCAAAAACTGGGTTAAATAATTGGATATTCTGATGATGTGTTCTAGAAGTGCAGAATAAGCTATTTGCGGTTGAACAGTTACAGACAAATAAGGCCTTTAAATTTGGGGTACAAAAACTGTGCATTTCGATCCCGGCCCAGCAGACCAAAGTTTTTTTCGAATGTAGCACTTTAAGGGACTATGCGGGATTTTCCTGAGCAAAACTGTATTAGTTATGAAATGTTAAAGCATCGTACTCACCTCGACTCGACCCGCCGTGCGCGACGCAAATATACGCCGAGACAGCTGATTACTGTTTTTCTGTCATTCTCTAGTCAAGACAAGAATTAAGAGAAGCCTCAGACCTCCAAAATGTTTTCGAGCCTCTCCTGTATGGTCCTAGAATAGACGATTTTATGTATGTTAACAAAATAAAAACAATTCTACGATTTATTACCGTCAAAAACTTTAAACGCGTTTTTCTCAAAAATTGTCGATAGTCAGATTTTCACCGAATCTTCTGAACCGATCATTTTGAAATATTGCACACTTCTTTTAGATATACTGTCTAGTGATTGTACGAAGGATTTTTCATTTCGACGTTTATAATACGTTTTATAAGTCCAGAACATGGTCAAATTTAAATATATTTTGATAAAAAAATCTGAGATACAGTTTGACAGGTTTAATTTTTATATGCAATTTATGAAAATCAAATGAAAATTAAATCGAGAAAATGTACCTGTTTTTGGTATACAAACCCCGCTTGAATTGAAACTGGGTCGTAACCTTAAGTTATACTAGACATATAATACCTTTCGCTGAGCTCGATTCAGTAGGACTCTTGCGTACTGAAACCTCAGACCATATACTTGCGCCATACAGTGCTGATGCAATCATCAGTCCGCAGTATATTATTTTGATGCTGGCTCTATCCAGGCCCAAATCTTTTCGCTTTCAACAATACTACGCAGGTTAGCAGAGTAGTTCATCCGTTCACCCGGGTAATAAACCTCTTTTGTGTACCGAATGACAGTTTTACACATGGTGGTCGTGTCGCACCTTTCAAGAGCATCATCACCGTCAATGATGATATTCACCCGTTTGTCTGTCCTCAGGCCACAAATTGACTGGGCGACATATTCCACTTTACTTCGGCTTCTACTTCGATACATGCTCTTCGGTTGCAGAAGTAGCTGCGGCAGAGCTGTATCTCTTCGCACCCAACCTGCGTGAGCATTGCTTCTCTCCACGCTCTCTGGTCTCCGTCTCGCATGATCGCCACAAAGATCACATTGTGGTCATTGATACTCAGCCGTCGATCCGCACCGTGCTGAAGCGGCGTACTGTTAGACGACATGGCGTCTACTTCTGGTTGCGATTGCGAGTGCTACGTTTCCGAACCAGGGTTCGTTTTTCAGTATACTTAAAACATGATATTATTGATGACAAAGGAAGTATCCTCAAAGAACTCCACCCAATTAACACTCGGCCTTCTCTCTTATTTTAAAACCTCCGACAACTCAAAATTTAAGTAGCTCGTTACCGACAACAAGGTCATCTAAAGGTAGCACCCAGTTTGGAAATGATTAAACTACGAATGTAAGTATGTAGCATTGTGGAGAAGAACAGCAGTACCAAACTCTAAGTCTAGGGCTACTCCATCTGACTCGAAGTGTTCCAACAAAAGGAGATTCCGCGACACTACTTTTACGCAAGACAGAACGGCTAAATAGTGGAACACGAACGGGATGCTACAAAGTGGGCAGTAAAAAGAAAGGAGAAAACACTCCTTTTTTTACAGATTTTTGCTGCTGGTAAATCTAGTCGGATCTAGTCTCGACTACTATCCTTGTCCACACTGGATCCCTAGGTAGACAGATCTAATCTTCTTCTAGTCTTCTCTACTATCATTGTCGGCCATTCTTAATCAAAATAAAAGCCAGAGCTCCAAGCTCCAGCTTTATTATTAGATATAACAAAAAAAGCTTTTCGAGTACATAATGTTATTCTAATAAAATTAAAAACAATTATCCAAAATTCAGAGTGCCCATGGAGGACAAATAATCTCCGGATTGGATCATCTGAATTAAAAATAGAAAATGACATTTTAAAGTGAAAGATTTTCCACGTAATTATTCACCACCGTTATCCAAAAATCTATAAAAGAAAAAAATGCGGCGAAAATTTTGTTTCGAAAAATGTGGTGAATTACCATACAAAACACCTAAATATAAAATCGTACAAAGTTTCTGTAAAATCGATCGAGTGGATCCGGAGATTGTTTGTCCGACAGTATAAAAAAGGATTTCCTTGAAAACATTCTAAATTTTTTGAAATAATCTCATTTTAATACTTACAATAGTTAATAAAACATTGAAAATGAAACTATACAATTTTTTCGATTTTCAGAAAGTTTTAGAAAAGACTCCTAGTCTAAAAAAAAATCTATCAAAATCAAACCAAGTTCAAGTTTTTAATTTAATTGACATTGCTACCAGATGCATGCTTGAGGACTCCTTCAAAATATTCTGTAGAGTAGTTTTGATCTTCACAAAAAGGCATCGATCAGTTTTATTCCACCAGATCGGCTAAATTAATTTGAGCGAAAATATATTTATTTTAAGTTTACGAAGCGCTCGTGGTGGATTAACGGAGTGAATTCGGTAGAAAAAATAAAATCCAAAATATAATACAACATTCTAAAAAAAGAAACTGGGTCGGCCGTCGAGTTGCAATTAATCCTGTGGAATTTCATACGAACAAATAACAATCTTGTGAAATTTATTTTTATGCTTAGCAGGATGAGAAACAAAAAAATAATTTAGTGATCAAATGAACTTCCCATCACTCCTCATTTATGTTTACATTAAAAATCTGTTCTACACCAATTAAAATACTACATTTCTCGTATTTCTAAATTTCACTTATACATCTCTAAACTCTCTATATAATAGAGTTAAATCGCTAAACAAAAAGGTGCAAATTGTACAATGAACGTGTGTACGCTCTCTCGAGACAATAATCTTCCCGTGTGCGCGCGCATTTGCAATTACAGAAAAGCGTGTACAAATCGGTAACAATTTTCCCGCGGGCATTTTTCTTTCTTTCTCTCTCTCTGTCTAACACCGTTAATCTATTTAAATAAATTCAAACAAGTTAGCGCAAAAATTAAGTAAATACACAACGTGCTCTGCCACTTTCGCGTGTGCGCTGTCTTCTCATGTGTGTGTGTGTGTGTGTGCGTCTGCTGGAGGTGTTTATCTACCTGTCTATTATATGTGTACAGACACATTACCAACACTCACTCACATACTCGATATAGACACCGATCACAAGAACAATGCAACGGTAGTTGTTTTCAATGCGCACGCAGTACGTTTTTACCCACATATCATGATGATTAATTAACTTGTTTATGTAGCATTAAATTGGAAACTAATTAAACAGCGAGCGTTGTGTGAGTGTGTGAGTGAATGTATGTACGATTGTGCATACATACATAATAATATAGAGTTGATATACAACATATAATCATTAACTCGCGCATAACTGCGACTGCGCACACACATATACCTACATACACAAACACAAATTGCTATAATTGTTTTCTGTCTTTGTTTAATGATGCACTTTTATATGGTGTATATTGTGAATGCGTGTGTGAGTATGCTACACGCCATTTGACACGCCCATTTTGCATTCGGAATAAGGCTGCTGCGAGCACACTGGAACAGGCGCTATTTTTTTAGTTAAATTCTTGCATCTCACAGGCGCATGGAAAAGCTTATAAATGCAGCATTGGTGACAGCGGTGGTTGAGTATTTTTATAATCAGATTTATAATAATTAATTTAGTAGATTTGTCTTTGTATATTAATTAAAATACATGAATTCGGACTATTTTATTATTGTTGCAATGATATTTTGATTGGTGCATGAAGTTGACAGTTCATCCGTGCTATTTTGTGTTTTCTTCTACACAATTTGTTTAAATTTCAATATATATATATATATAAAAATAAATTTAAAGTATTTAATAAATATATATTAGATTTAAACAAATATCTACCTCAACGACCACTTAATTTACATCGATTGTGTTTTCTTGTTCTCATCAAAGACACCAACCTGAAAATATGCAAAATTACATTAATTTTATAATATAATAGAACATAAAAGATAATCAACACACTTCATTTGCGTGGTGCAACGCAACGGCTTCGTCCAACGCATATGCCTAGGTGTCAAAGAATGCTGAAAACGAACACATAAATATTGTTTGTGATTACCTGAACACAATCTGGGTACCTGTGCATAAATAATACACATATTATTGTTGCACAGTTGAACAAATGCCAGTCGACGCGATGTACACGTATTTATCCATGTATATAATACAAAGATAGACAATGCGCCTGGCTGAGTGTGTATTTAATAAATAAAAAGTAATCCGCACACAAACTCATTGCAATAAATATATATGTGCACGAGAGGTGTAATTCTCGGTCTGTGTAATTTAATTAATTAATTAAAAGGCGACTACAAATTATAGACATATACAGCAAAGAAACACTCATACATACATTTATAGCACTAATTTACAACAGACACCGCGCGCTCACAACGAATTTTTAATTATGCCAGAAAAACAACCACATATTTATTTAATTGCTTTTAAATGAAAGCAAAGCAAATAATTTATGGAATGCTCTGCTGCTGCTGCTATTTTATTCAAATTTAGTTTAATTGTTTTAAATGCGAAGAAATACATGCACTCACTATATATTACTATGCATATGTGCATAATATAATTGAATGCACTAATTTATATATTCTACATTTATTAATAATAATTTGCACGAACCGTTTAGGTTTGTGTATGTTGAAGATATCGTTCTTTTTGCACTTGCATGTTTTATTTGTATTATTTATGCGAATTTGCGATTTTTATTTAATTATTTTACAATGTTGTGTGAATGATTAGTTTATATTATATTGAAGTGCATTGATTTTTTGTTAACAAAAACTTTCTAATGCAATTATCATGTTTTGGGATACAAGTATTTTGAAACTACACAGTGCGATCAAACCTAACACTTTTGTAATAAAAAAACGAATGGCTTGATATTTTTCAAATATTATAAATGTTTATTAAAAGTGGTCTCCCCTTCCGAGTCGGATACAACGTTAACAGCGATTCAAAAGTGATTGGAATAAGTTTTCAAGGTCATACACCGGAATAACGTCACGGCCGCCTTTATTATGTCAACATCTTCAAAATAGCATCCTTTCAGATGCATTTTTAATTTCGGGATTAGAAAAAAGCCAAATCAGGTGAATACGGTGGGTGGCCAATCACAGAAACATGTATTTGCACATTTCGATCTTGTGTTAGTCACACACTTAAAAATATTAGAGTAATTCACTTGACAAAAATTCGGTGTTGTAAACCGGAAACGGAAACGTAAACCGCAGAATACATATATCTTGTGTTTTAACTCAGTTGATGACTGCTTGACGTAAGAGTAAAATAGATTCTAACAACAAATGAAGCTTTTAAATCTGCATTTTCAAAAGATACCGAATTTTGTAGGTTTATCTTCTGTTTCAGTTCATTCATGACATGCATTCGTGCTTTTCCATCTGTAGGTATATCTTTTGAATCTTTTGAATCTAAATATGTATAGTACATCAATTATTTAATATTCACTTAAAAATTATTAAAAATATGTATTGTAACATTACCCCATGTAATGCATACTTATATTTTGCCTTTTGAAGTGTGTAAGCACTTTTTTGCAGCATAAACATTGCGGAAGTCCTTCTTTGCTCATAACAAAAAATAATTCCTTTTCGAAAACATTTTCAGCCGAGCGTTTTATTTTATTGCTTGTATACACATTTTTTGACTTATCTATGTTTTTTCAAATGTCGGTTATCTTTGATGAAAAAGAACAGTGTAATCATAGTTACATGTGACAGTAGTTTTTGGCGCAAAAAATTGGTTGTCATTAAATATAAATACAGGATAACTAAAAAAATTAAATTTTTTAAATATTTTTAATAAATTAGTTTGTGAATACATATAAAACATATTGTAGGTATTTCATGTTATATGTGAACATATGATTTCTTTTGTACCAGTCTGTACGTTAAACATAGGATTTATATATATGAGGCAATGTTACAATACATATTTTATTTAATTTTCTAAATATAAGTGGTAAACCTACAAACTTCAGTATCTTTAGAAAAGGCAGGTTTAAAAGCTTCATTAGTTGTGAGCTATATGCAATTACAAATGCAAAAAACGGTATCCCACGGAGAAAATGGAAATCAACTAGCAAGCTCAATAGAATCGATTCCACTCTCACGACAAACAGACACCAGCAGAATACAAGATATAGATAAGTTCCTTGTAACTGACACAAGATATATTTTGCGGTTTACGGTTCCCTTGCTCTTGATGTATCCACAGACACCGATACCAGTCAAATGCTCGAACCATTGATGCTGACATGAACATTCATACTACTACTGCTACTCTTTCCGAATACAGCATTCCGGGAAAATTGTTTTCTTTCTGTACCGACGGTTTTCCATCTATGGTCGGTAATAACAAGGGTTTTGTGAGTTATATCAAGAGAGCAAACCCGGAAGTTCTTTCCTCTGCGAATAGAGTTTGTTGTGTTTTTAAAAACGTATGTAAAAGCGAGCGAAGATGTTGATAAAGTGTTCACTCGCTTTTTTAACAGATTTGACCGAACACAATAATAACCTTAATTTAAAAGTAATTCCGTTTTCAAAGGAAACAATGTGATTCCTCATTGACTTTATTAACTCAATAATTGTCAAAATTCGATCATATTCATCAACATACATTCCTTCAAGAGTGATACAATCAGTCTAATGCCGCTCTAGCATTTCGACACCTTTTTTGTAAAACGATTTGTCTTTGGCCTCAAAATAAGCTTTAGTTTCAGCGATCACCTCTTCATTCGAGCCAAATTTCTTTCCGGCGAGCATTTTTTTCAGGTCTGCGAACAGGTAGTAGTCGCTGAGGGCCAAATCTGGAGAATACGGTGGGAGCGGAAGCAATTCGAAGCTCAATTCGTGCAATTTGGCCATCGTTGCGATCGACTTGTTACACGGTGCATTGTCTTGGTGAAAGAGATTTTTTTCTTCTTCATGTGTGACAACTACACGACCTAAAGTTCTTAGGAATAGGTAAAACTTTTGCCCTTTTCCAAACATCTGGAAAAGTAGAACTTGTAAGTATTGTAACATATTAAATAAGTGACAAAAGGCATTAAAAATTAGGTAGTACAAATTGTAAGAAGCAATTAGGAATTAGAGAGTATGCATTAAAGACGTCTACTGTCTCAATATTATAAAACGCATATTTATTTGCAGAAGATTCCGTAATAATATTTAGATCAGGAAGGGGCTGATTGTATGATTGTTAAGTAATCATTAAATTTATCTGCAGTGAAATGAGGTAGGTTCGATATCTTTTTGGAAGGTGTGATTTTTAATCTTTTAAGATTTGATCAAATTTCGTTAGAAGGATGTTTGAAGTCAAGTTTATGTTTATGAAGCTTTATTTCTGAGTCTTTTAAAAATGAATAGACTTAAATCAGATTTTTCCATTTTCCAGTGATTGTAGGCGGTGTCACGCTCAACAATGGCTTTTACGAATGCAGGTGTAAACCAAGCAGATTGAGTTTATTAAGTAAATCAAGTAAAGCATCAGATATGAAATTTATCATAAAATCTATGTTATTAGTATTATAGAAAGACTCCAAATCAAGACTCAATAAATCATTGACCAAGAGATCGGGATTAATCGAGAAATAAAAACGTCTAGAATATGTTTTGTCCGATAATGAAGTAATGTTGATATTATACGAAAAAAAAATTAAGTCATGTTGAGGTCGGCACGATTTGTTATGAAGAGATGACGATCATTACGTAATAGTTTGAATCCATCAATTGAAACATTTTTCGAGAGAATGTAAGATTTGAGCCAGGTTTCCGTGATAGCAATCCCGTGAATGTTTTGAGATAAAAAGATAGATTTGTTAAATATATTAAGTGCGAATAATCCCAATTAATCTACTAGGACTAGGAAATTAAAAATAGCACATAAATGCTATGAACATTATATGCACATACATTAATCACCAGGTCTCGCATTAACCATCAAGTGAATGTATACTTTACAATGTACATTGTTTGCACCTGTATAAACTGTATAACACAGTGCTGCGTGTGCGCTCGAGCGCACCTTGAGCGTATTTTAATATGACGCAAATTATGTTCACATCATCAATCTTGAACACACAAACATACGCAAATCGTTTGTGTAACTAAAAATGGTGGGAAGAATAGGGGGTGCTTAGGGCGTAAACCGGGGTGGTTCTCTATATTTAAAAGAAATTTCGTCCTAATTGTTTTGTGATGTGTGATTGTATATAAAATATGACCTGAACTCTGAGCTGAGCACTGAACGCAACGCTAAGCTGCGTGTGTGGGATGTGGGATGTGGGTTGTGGCTCGTGGGCGATGTATATACGTATTTTCGTGCTGTGTGCTTGCGCGTGTGCTATTTATAAATAATATCTTTAATCTTAAACCTTGACTTGCACACAGGTACTTCATGATGAGATCGACAACGGTTTGGATGGTGTTCGGTGCAACATTACTTTGCGGAGTTTCCGTCAATGCCTGGGGTGGAATTTTCAATCGATTCTCACCGGAAATGTTAGCCAACAATGGGTACGGAGGTCATGGTGGCGGATACCACAATATCTTTCAAGTAAGTCTTTTGCTACGTGTTATAAATATAAATAATGTGTGGGGGTAAACAAGATTTCTGGTGCAATGATTTCTGTATTGCACCAGAAAAAAGTTAACGAATTGCATATGTATTTCGCAGCGTTTATTGATTTTCTTGTTCGTGAAAGCTTTTCTATTTATTTTGTTCGGTGGGCGTACATATAGGGAAACCTAAGCCTTAGTATTATATATAAATGTGTTAAAGTTAGACAAAGTGCTTATTCTATCCAGAACACTGTCAGAACCTATTTATTCTCATTTTCAATGTGTACACATACATATCGAGAGAATGTTTGAATCTAATATGAATATATATTTTTATTTATTATATTCCTACAATCCTACATGTATGTATTATTATTATATATAAATTGTATATGTCAAAAATATTATATATGAATTCTGGTATAACTAATGTGGTCTCGGATGACTATACTATAAGTTTTCCATTGGTAACATATCTGCGCTTTTATTATGCACATATATTATTATATCAACAGATGAAAATAGAAAAAATATATTGATATTCTTTGAATTGTGTATTATATATATTTTGATTTTTGTATTTCAATGTAGTTTTGATATAACATAATATATTTTGATTGATTGACTTTTTTCGAGGGTGTTTCAATCATTTCGTGGCCGTACGACCCACTTAGGTCATAGTAGCTTTAATAATAACAATTTTCTAATTTCGTCATGGGTTCTGATGAATAAAGGTATCCTCAGTATTTCTATATTATATTATTAAAAACATCTGTATACAGCCCTAACCCCTCAAAAAACATGTGTATAAATTTTACAGCTGTCGTACTATTAGTTTGTTAGATATATCATTTCGAGAGAAGCAACTTTTGTTAATGGATAAAAAGGAATTTCGTGTGTTAATAAAGCATTGCTGTTTGGCGAAAAAAAATCTGTTAAAGCCATAGCTTTTTAATAATTCGAATAAAAAACTCGATTTTAATAATTATTATATTATTTTAATGCGTAATCTAGCGGATTACTGAAAAATCGAAATTCAGATTTGTCTGCTGTTCGGGTTCGTGAGTGATTTTTTTCAAGCATTAACCTCTTAAAACTACATTCGAATTGTTTAACTTGTTCGTTCGAGAAGCATTAAAGCTCATGGTCTTGTGAAATATTATCAACGGGAGTTTTTATGCATTATAATGCTTCGAAAAAAAAACCAAAAAAAAATATAAATGAAAAGTTGTTCTTCAACCAAATAATTCCCTGTAAGTCAGTTATTCACAACAAAAGAGCAGATCTCTCAAGAAAAACTTTTGAACTGTTATTTTCTTGGTGCAAAATTATACAAATTCTGAGTGACTTCTTGAATTATTGATTCAAAGCTTATGTTTAATCGGTCTCGTAAAAAAACCACTCAGCGTAACCGTATATAAAAACTCAAAATGATAATTACATCGAAGAAATAAGAAAAAACTTGAGGCTATTTGCTTCGTTGAATTTGTATAAAACCTCAAATACGTTATTAGAATTTCAATTACTTATTTGCTGTATGTATTTTAGCTAAAACCCGCGCTCAATTCCAAGAACAAAAGGCACCCTCGAATGCATTAAAAATTAATTGCTTGAATAAAATTAAACAAACAAAAATAAATCAATAACAAAAAGCTTTTTTGCAGAACCAAGAGGCAACGTGCGACTAATGGAGTAAAATGGAGCGTTTGGGGACACATTTCCATATACAGTATAATAGAGTATAATATAAATAATGTATGGTATAGAAGTGTGGTCGCACGTATTCGCTTTTGGAGTGCGTGTTTTATGGGGGTGAATTTAAAGTTAACCCTTCTCATAGTTTGGATACACTTTGAAACAAAATCCGCTTTGTAAATCGAGCTTCGAGTATAGTTGGGAAAATTGGATAAAATTTAGTATAGCAAATTGGATATATTGTGTATACATAGTATATTTATAAAGCCTTCAGCTCTAGGGAATTAAAAAAGTTTTAAATTTATTATACAGGTTGGGCCATCTATTGGTACGTTTTTGAATTTCGTCGTATGACAACACCAAACGAGTTACAGACCCGAAATTTCGACAG
>JANSTU010036155.1:0-11464 GCA_027564075.1 Bolitophila hybrida
AAAAAAAGTTATGCTCTATTATTATATTAGGGCAAAACAACGTTTGCCGGGTCAGCTAGTTTCAAATATGAAGCAAATTGGTACATAGCTAAGATTTCTTGAAATTTTGCGACATGCGCGCCACCTAACGGGCAAATTTTTTGTATACATTTTTTTGACGTAACTAACATATATTCCAAATATGAAGCAAATCGGACCATAAATATGATTTCTTAAAATGATGCGACTTTCGCGCCACCTAGCGGGCAATTTTTTTGTATTTATATACGATTTTTCATACTTGCGCGCCACCTAGCGGGCACATTTTGTATATACATTTTTTTTGACGTAACTAACATATATTCCAAATATGAAGCAAATCGGACCATAAATATGATTTCTTAAAATGTTGCGACTTTCGCGCCACCTAGCGGGCAAATTATTTGTACACATTACTAACATATATCCCAAATATGAAGCAAATCGGACCATAAATATGTTTTTTTATTGGTATTTCTCGACTTGGGCGCCACCTAGCGGGTACAAAAAAAGTTATGCTCATGCGGGACCGATACGAACATATGGTGTAAATATACTCAATCCGTGCTGTGGTTTAGGAGGAGAAGCGTTATAAACTCTGAACCAACGTTTTTATATACATATATAGATATAATAATTAGTTTGTACATTTATTTCAATGTTTGTTTATACAAATTTACATTTCTCATTGTCAAAGCAAATTAAGACCACTAATTATCGGAAATATATGTAACATATGTTATAAGTGTTAGAGCACAGAAGCTCCAATAGGAGATTCGACCAGGCGTGTAAATCCATAATAGTCATTGAATCCAATGTGCGGCATCGTACACTGGCCCTATGTTCCACAAGAGGAAACTAAAAATACATATATAGTATAAATAAAATTAAAAAAAAAGTTTTTTTTTTTAAAATACATTTGTGCAAATAACTCTGTGCGTTTAAATACAATATTTAAACTAAAGAAAATAATTACTAGGTATATCATTTTGTTTAACATTATAGTAAATTAAATGTACTTGTATAAATGAAAACGTGATAATGGTTGTGCCGTAAAGTATTATATTTTTCAAAGAATTAAACAATTGTGCTGAAATCACTTTACACATAATAATTAAACATTGTAAAAATAATTGTAATTTTAACAGTTGCAGCATGAACTAACTTGTCGCTGTCAGGTATGTCTGCTTCTATCGGTCCATGAGTTGACCGACTAAAAAATGTTCAGGCGTAAGAATTTCTAGATTTAAGGGATACGATTGGATACAGAGGTCTCGAATTCAGACAGGCTCTCTAAATTTGCGCCGAAACAGTTGATTACTTTTCATATATCGTAAAAATAAAAAGTAAAACTTCCGATCACACGCCTCATGCGATATTTGGCGATATTTACGCCTGTTTCCCAGAATCCACAGAAGTTTGGTAAGCCTGGTGTGTACCATTAATCGTTCCCGCCATTTCTTCTCCGATTTCTTTGTTTTTGCACGGGGCACGTGAAGTTCCAACAAAATTTGTGCCGTTATCGAAGTAGTTATTTGAAATTCTTTCTCTCCTAGTAAGAAGATTTGTGTCCACGGCCTTTAGTGGTGCGAATATTATGGGACCAAAGTCTACATCTGAATGAAGAAACCGTCGATGGCCCATTTAGGTATTGTTGACAGGCGTTAGCTTTAAGGCGTTTGCAAATTAATTAACGGTAAATCTGGTTTCAAATTGTGTTGCGACCATAAAAATCCAGTAGTTATGCCTTAAAACTCTTAAGTGCACTTTGGCGATAATTAGCATGGTTAGCGTTTTTTGTCTAGGAAGAATATTGTGTTGCAAGGCAAATGCGAATTTTACAATGTCCCTCCAAGCCGCAGAATTCCGAGCTTAAGTTAAGAATGTTGACTCGGAGATGTCGTTTAAATGTCAATTTCATCGTCTAGTTAGTCCATTTTACATATAAAACTAAGATGTTCGACGTGGAGTGGCTCAAGCGACAATTTGCAACACAGATTTCATAAACAAGCTCTTTGAAACCGGATTTAGTAGTTTCAAAAGGGTACGAATAAAGCGTCCAGTAATTGCTCTTAAAAATTCAAAAACGTGCTCTAAAAAATAAAAAATGTGCTCAAAAATTAAAAAAATGACCAAAAAAAACTATTGGTGCATCTAATAATAATAATGGGCGGGAAAATCCAAAGGTGCAAAATGATAGACTAAGATCTAGAGCACTAAGCCGAAAAATAAATTGGACAAAAAACACCTATGTAATAAGGGATGATAGCAGTTCAAATTATGAAATAATGTATTTTCGTAATTGCTGCAATGCAATCCTTTTAAAAGTAAAAATGTCAACTCATGATAAGATAACAAAGAAAAAAACTTTTGCATATTAAACTCTTCAGTTAACATGTCCTTTCTGATGGGATAATAAACAAAATCGCTTTCACAATTTCAACTAAAAATTAGTTAAAAAGAAAAACTTGTTCACATTAAATTTTCAATGTTAGAATGAAAAAAAACTTGATACATATTAACTATCATACTCTTTGTTTTTGTATTATTTTTACATTTTTAACTTTAAGTTGTCATCATGCATAATGTAAAATTTTTACAGATCTCAAAATAGTATGGCTGTTTAACAACTTTAATTATTATAGGGGACAAAACAATACGGTCAAATATGAAAAAATACCTTTTATGGACAGCCCGATTTGATTCATTTGATTTAATATTGAAAATACCTATCGATTGATTTAAATCGTTTTTTCATTTTAAAAAAAAATTAAACCCCCCCATTTCAGGGGGTTCATGTGCGCAAACTGTAATTATCCGTTTTGGTGTCACCTTCAGACGGGGCTGCGAGCTCTTTTAAAGATTTATTATTCTATTATATTTTAGAAGCATCCTTTTTTTTCGGTGTACAATTATTTTTTATAGGTGCATGTTTTGAATTTATTGGAGCACATTTTTAAATTTTTAGGAGCACAATTTTTTTTTTCGGTTAACTATTATTTTTTTCGGTGTACAATTATATTTAGCCGATTTAGCATTTAAAAAAATCATTTACCATGATTTATCGTTGCCGCCAAAAACGCATACTTTGATAATCTACTCGGGTAAGTTTTATTCATATTTATTTCAAAAAGAAAACTTTTTTTTTTTTTGTAAGAAATTGCATATCCTGTATTTGTGTTTTTTTCACCATGCTCACTAGTAAATAATTATGATAATAATTTTGGTAAAAAAAATGCCGTGAAAAAATATATATTTAGACAAAAATAATATATCAAATATTATAAATAAAGTTGACTGTATTAATTAAGATTAAAAGATTTTTCGAAATATTCCTTTTGCATGATTTTTGATGAAATTAAGACAGATTTAGCTGATGGAAAGCGTATTAGCGAATTCAACTAATTTGACGTTTTGCGGCTGTTATGCGATCTTACGAACGATGTCTTGGAGAAGAATTCAGATGTGAGCCAGTCTCCTGTATATATCAGGCTGTGATGATGGGACATATATTATTACGAGGACCAAACTTATATAGGCTACTCTGGACAGTCCATTCAGGAATTGTTTCAACATATATTTAGTCTGGAATCCTCCTAGCGACCTACTAATGTCAGAAAAGTATCTTGCTATTTTTATTTTAGTAATTTTAAACAAAAAAAATTACAATGTTTAATTATTATGTGTAATTATTTTTTTTTGATTTTAGCACAATTTAGCACAGTTTAATTCATTGAAAAATGTAATACTTTACGGCACAACCATTATCACGTTTTCATTTATACAAGTACATTTGTTTATATACAAGTTCATTTAATTTAATATAATGTTAAAAAAATGATATACCTAGTAATTTTTTTTTTAGTTTAAATAATGTATTTATAGTACGATTTATTATAATTTTTATTTATTTTTCTGTTTTTTTAGTTTCGTGGAACAATGGGGTCAGTGTGCGATTCTGTATATATATAAAATATTATAGTATTATATTATAAGTATTTATTATATATTTTATAGAACGCAAAGCACTCAAAAGCGTGTATTGTGCACATGTTCGATCACATTTCGAATACGGATCAGTAGTTTGGAATCCCATGTCCTTCCACCCTATATTGTTCGATGCGATCTCATGTGTCTGGAGACTCTCTCTTTGCGTCGTAAAAATGCCGATATTTTCTTCTTGTTTGATCTGTTATCTGTTCTTACTTTTCAGGAGGCATAGAGCTAATTATGGACTTGCTGAGCCTAAAAATAGAATGTCTGAAGCTTTTAATGACATCGCTACTCACTTTGATTTCAATCTTTCCCGTGAAGCATTTCGGAGGATCACACGGTCTTAAGTTAATCCTGAATTATTTATAATAGTGGTACAAGTATGTGTTCATGTGTTCGGTTGGTGCTTAGTCATATTGTATTACGAGCTTGACAGAATATTCTATTGAGTCTAGAATGTTTTAATGTTTCTAAATTTTACGTTGATATGTTTGATATTTTTTTTTTTTTAAATTCTATTTATTTGATTTTTTATTATTTTTATTGTTATATACAATGACAATGTAATATTGAAAAGATTTAAATAAAGGTAGTTTGGTGAGATATGTCCCTGTTGACGTCACTTTAAAAAAAAAAAATGTTCAATGAAACAAAATTTGAATTATAATAAAATCTTTATTGATTGACTGCTAACGATAGAATGAATTTGAATTTCCATAAACGTATATAGAACAAAGATGGCCGTTCGTGTTGCCGATTGTGCAGTGAACTGGATCACACCAAGCAAGACCACAAACGCGACATCACTAAAGCCCAGCATGGCAATCTTAATAATAGAATATTGTACACTCAGGTGAAACTGAACTCTGGATAGTCTCGATTGGATTATTTTTGCAATCAGATCTGTTCCGGATTAAGCGTCCATTTATTTTTTTAAATCAGTTTCATTACGGCTAAATTAAGAAAATATTCGATATTGAGAATCTGATCATCGTTAAGAACATCTTTAATAGTTTCGGGTATGTGTAGACGAGGTATCCCTTTTTGAAGGACCTTTTTTAAAAATATATAAAACAAAACTCATCTCTTTTTGCACATTTCCAGTTTTTTGGCCAGTATTTATACTCGTATATAAATTTAAGAAGTTAGTCTTGTTAAGTCAAAAGCTCAACGTTAAATTCGTAATTTAAAACTTTATTTCTTTCGGGTTTGCGTTTGATCCATGTTTGACGAAAAGTTTTGTCTATGTCTACATAAAAATAAAACTCTCACTGGCGTAATGTAATGTACATCATGCCTATACCATACACTTAAATTTATATATATATATTTCTTATGCTCTCGACTGTTGACTGTATATAAATATATATATATAAAAGTACTTTATATGATGGCGCACATTTCGCAGTTAGTTCATATATGCATATAACATTCTATTCGCCAACATTCGCTTTTATTAAACTTTACTTTTATCTCTTTTTTTCCCCGGAATGGCGGAAAAAAAACTTTGGAAATGCATTTAATACGAATCAGTTTACCTTCGCGCATACACTTAGGCAACGAGAGGAAAAAAAAAGGAATCTGATGGCACGAAGCGCCTATATTATACATATATATATACACCATCATATAATATTATATACACTTGGCTGTAAATCGCCTAGAAAGATTTGAAAAGAGCACGTGCGAGCAAAAGGAAAATACCATCAGAGCAACATATTACATATTGTATGTGATGGAAAAGTGGGAAGCTTTTACATTGAAAGTGGCTCGTGAGCCAGCAAGTATCAAGTAATATTTAAATTGTTCAAACTGAAGAAGGCACAAGTTCAGGCCAGATGGAGAGGGCGCGTAGTTTAAATGTATGTAAATATTTTCTCGAACATATATATTTGCATTTGCGTAGGTTATTTTGTATGTACGTTCATTTGTTTGAGAGTGTGTGTAGAGTATTTGTTAGATGTTTTAGTGTTCAGTCAACATATTTTTGTGATGTATTTATGAACTTTAAACAGCATGGATGTGATAATTGGTATTGTTTGCTACGGCATTGTTAGGCTTGATGAAAGTAATTTGATTGCACAAAACTCGTCGTACGTCGTAACCCACCCCTATGACAAAGCATCCTTCTAATCTTGGGCTGTCTAAAACGATTCATCGCACTGTAGATGGCTCTTGCAATTCTTCATCAGGTGTAACATTAAACGATATTCAGCTGACGGTCCAAAATTTGCAGATGTAATTAAAATGTTCCGGCAAGTACAAGTAAATCGCTACAATTGGAACTATGAAAGGATCTTATGGCGACGCAACATTCATGAACTAACCAACTAATTTTTACTGACTCACTTGGTCTGGGGTCACCAGATACAGTTTCCGTTAGCAACTCGTATTTTTATGTAGACGATTTGCTTACCGGAGGTGATATTATTAACAATTTGTTATTTGACTGCAATGTTACGGCTTGAAGATTTTCATTTAGCTAATAGTCATCCCGAATTGGCTCGCGAGTTTGGTCAACTGACTGCTCAAAAAGTGGCTATTAATAATGAGACCAGGGTCCTCGGAATGGGCTTGCAGCCAGATACTGATGTCTTCAAGCGTGGCCCCAGTCAAGAAACTTACTATTCCACGTCTGTTCTGTTCAACTGTTAAACAGCAACCCGGAAGAAAGTATGCCAGGAAGACCCAAAGCCCTATGGAAAGACACCGCTTTTTCGGATATTTGGTAACAACTCTAAGAAGGTAGCAGGTTTGAGAAGTACGTGTGGGTAAAATCTAATGATGCAGTTTTTTTTACAAAAAATATTTAATCGATTTCTACGAAAAAAATAACCCCTACTGCCCCATGAAGGAAAAGTAGGGAGTATGGGGGTAACAAATTATGTACTGATTCAAAAATCATTTAATCGTTTTCTATCAAAAACATATCTAATTTTGTTCATTACCTTTTCTTTGGCGGTCATCCCTATCACGCATTTATGGGTAATATAATAAAATAGAGGTAATACCAGAATAGTGATTTTACATCCAATCTCCATAAAAAAGAAAAGGAGGTGTGCCCCTATTGTACACCCCCTTTACCTTTTTGGGAGTATGGGGTAAAAAATTATGAAGTGATTCAAAAATCATTTAATCATTTTCTATCAAAAGCGGTCACCCCTATCACCCATTTAGGGTGATTTCAACTTTGTGTAAAACGTCTTTATTTGATGGGAAAAAAATAGTTAAAACTCCAAAAAAATAAAAGGAGGTGTACCCCTATTTTTGTCCTAATTGGGCAACAGGGGGTAAGTTTTTGATATAAATCAAATAAATGTTTTTTGCAAAAAAACACTTATTAGATTTTACCCTCAAGAGCCTCTCATACCTGCTACCTTTGATTTCTTACCAAAATAGTAAGTTTAACCACAAAATTACAAAAAAGTTAAAGGTGGTGCACCCCTATTTTTGCCCTAATGGGGCAATAGGGGGTAAGTTTTTAATATAAATCGATTGAATGATTTGACGAAAAAAGAACTGCAAAATTAGATTTTACCCACAAGAGCCACTCAAACCTGCTACCTTAGACTAGTTACCAAAATAGTGATTTTATCCCTGATTGGGGGTAAATTTTAAAAATAAATGAATTAAATCATTTTTGCAAAAAATAACTGCATCATTATATTTTACACACAAGTTGATCTGACATACGGCTGCTCCGATTGAGACCAGAGTAAGTAAGGGTGATGCGTGATTCCACGCTAAAAAGTTCGCTAAAAAAGTCGCAGCCGCTGAAAAACCGCCGGATGAGCGATCAGTTTTTGTTTAATTAAATATGATTGGCAATGATTCTTATTAAATACTAGGAAAATGTCCAGTATAGCTAGCAGCGCCTCCGCGGATTTCCGCCCTATCTCCCTTTAAGGGGTTTCGCCACGACCCCTTTTTACTCAAAAACACTACACTTTGTGGCCGCCACGTTTTCAGTTAGCTTTTTCCACGATTGGGGTAAGATAATAGATGCGCTTTTTAACAAGTTATCCCCAATAGGCCTAATACATGAGCCCTGAAGTCCTTATTCATCGTCTGACTCAGAAGAGTCATCAGATTCAGATAACTGCACAGGCTTCATGATTTCATGGGAAGGATCTAGATGGTTCAGTTTACACATTTTGAGAAACATGTACTTCGCCAAATAGCCATGAAAGAAGTGCTACCTTCAACCCGATGGATTTATGGTTTTTGCGGCATTCCTGGCGGACACGATATGGTTCGTACATGCGCCAGTATCAGGAATAACAAACTCAATTGAGTGATTCACAGTGAGATGCTGATCCCTTCATCTGCCGAACAGTTGTAGGCCTTCCAACAATCCGAAATAATTGCTGTGCCTGGCAGAATCAAGTCCTTAATCATTGGCAGCTACGTGTACTTATCACATTTCTCCATTGGAATCATAAAGCACACGCCGGATTCCCGCTCCGTACTTCAACACGATGGCCACGGTGGTACTTGCGTTTTCCGAACTTCGATTCATCAATCTCCACGGTTTTTCCTGGTCCACCAATTGCCGTCTCAAACAGCACTTCACGACAAAAGGAGGCCCATTCGCTTAAAGTAGTCTGGCTGTTGATGTCACACTGTTTCCCAATTGCCTTCTACGGTACATTGTCTACCCAAATATTAACAAATATACAGATCTCATATGTCACTTTCACCAAAAAGAACCACCTCTTTTTGAAGAGCCACAGGCCCATGACCCTTATGGCAGAGCAAACATTTTAGAATAACCTCAAGTTTTTCAATGGAATTCCACAAACAAAATTTAACAATGTTTAACCTTTCCATTTTGTAAGCCAAATAAATAATAATGCATTTGCACTTATATAGTTTTTTGTGATTTGAAAAACAAAAAAAAAACTTCTAGACTTAGACGAATTTTGTTTTTATAATAAAAATATTTACATAAAAAAAAATGCAGTTATTTTTTTCTTTTATTAATTTATTCATTTGAATGTGTTTTTTACTTCAAACAAAAAAGTTTCATACAAACTTTAACCCTTTAAGGGATTTTTTTTGTCCAGTATAGCTCCCAGACCCGAAGGGCAATGATTCTTAATAAATAGTATTTACATATCCATTAATTTTCTGAATCTGTCTAGTATAGTAATACGTTATCATATTTGCTGTAGTTGCGTTGAGCGTCGTTGAGCTTTTTCGAGAAGAATCCCAGCGACTGAGGTTTTCCATCAATTTTTGTTTTGTGCTGGACCGCACCCACGGCAATATCGGAGGCGTCGGTTGTTAGGGTTAATTAGGCGTTTCTGGCTGTGTGTGCTTTTGACAAACCTTTTGACAAACCTTTCTTTCACGCCTGGAATACTTTTTGTGTTTTTAAATCCCATTGTAGCAAAGTTAATTGCCGCAGGCTAGATAGTATTGGGCAATGGACATTGCGTCTCCTGTCCCAGTAACATCCGCTGAGGAGTAACGGCCTCACGCAGCCGATCAATCGGATATGTTACTGGGCAATGCACATTGCGTCTGCTATATCAGTAATGTTTTGATGAGGAGTAATGCCCTCACGAAAACATCCGATCGTTCGGGGTAGGCCCGTATAACCCTAGGTCGAGTACAGTCTCGACTGAAACGGTTCACCTAGCCGTAAATAGGTTCCGCGGGGATGGGAAGCCCCAGTGAGCAGGCAATTTGTTTTTTGTTCATTGCCCCATCACGGATGAGGTGCCTACGGGTGCTGAAACGCGGTGGTTGTTTGCGATATAGACCCTAAGGGTAGGTGGTCGTGCGCTAGTTACTTATGCTACGGCGTAACAGGAAACTGGAGATATCTTTGTCCACTGTTCACCGCGGAGCTATGTTATTTTTCTTCATTCGACTACACATACATTTAAGCGGGAAGGGCACCCAAGCAACAATTTGCAGCTGAGGTTGCACAAATAACAAATTCGTTGCTAACTTTTTGTGTGCATAATAACCTCTTTGAAACCGGTGATCCTGCCGCCAGCTCATAACTGCGACGGTTATATGAAGGTTAGACGTGCGAAGTGTACATAACCTTAAAACTAAATGTTTTGAGATTACACCTACATTACAATACAATCAATACCATAAACAACATAACATGTAACATTTTTTATTGCGCCAAAGCCCTTTATCACGTTCTATCAAAAAACATATACCTACATTGTTTGAATATAATCGGAATAACATCGGACTTTCGTAAAACAATAACAAAAAACAGACTGGCAAAAAAAACACAGGCCAACCGAACTTAAAAGAAAAAAATAGTGTAACATAATATTGACGTTTAAAACACAAGCGAGGCGAGAGTGGTGTGGAAGTCCCACTCCCTTTGAATATCAATCAACTCAGTCAAATAATGAAAAGTATGTAATGAAATGAATATATAAGTGAGATAAAACATACAAGATCCATCGAGGCAGCAACCCAATACTGAAGTGAATGGTACAAAGAGGTTAAAACGCATATTAATTAGTTAATTGTATGTATAATAACTCTAGGCGCCACCATTTTTGTGTTCCATATCACACTATTTTTTGCTTAAATATTTTGGCCGACTAAACTAAATTTTTGAACATATCTCAATTTAGAATTTACTGATGTGGTGAGATATCGCACGAAAAAAGCTCGCATGAGCAAGTCGAAGGTGAAAACGATGATTATTGTTTTTTTTTATAGCCGTAGAATCGTCCACAAAGAATTTGTTCCATGCGCCCAGACATCGCTCGTACCTGTGGATCCTTCAACACGTATACAAAGTTAAAAGTCACTTTGTATGCAAAGTGAGTTTTAGATTTTTTACAAAGTAAAATGACTGTTTACAAAGTCGATTTTTTCACTTTGTAAAAGTCTGTATTTATTAGAGTGTTCTTTGAAGGGGATGGCAGAGTACGAATTTTTTGGAATCAGTCTCATTACTTGATTGTCACACCTCGTATATCAGATTCAAAGGTAATCAAGTTAGTAGTAATCGGTGCAACCAAAAGAAATGCAGCTACAATAAAAAAATGTGAAAATACAAGTCGATAAATCACTAAACGATAGAAAAAGCAAAAGAAAGAAAAATGAGCTACGGTTGAAGAAGATCTATGGTAAAATAATGGACAATTGAGTGAAGGTAACAAAATTCGACTTTACACTCTTTTTCTTGCGCTACATATTTCATTCAATTAATTTCGATTTTAATTCATATTTAATTTATTTTTATAATTATTATGAATATATTAAAAATGATTCCAGACTCTCTCTCTCTCTCTGTTATTATAGTTTTTTGGATTCACTTATCTTATTAGGAACCATATATAATTTCCCATCATAAAAAGTCAAAAAAAGTCCTGCGGTATTTTTATTCTATTTTCAATTATTCATAAAATTAGTTACAATCATCCGATTTAAGTCAAATATGCGCCGTTTTGTTCGATGACTAGTT